>RJWM01031603.1:0-17500 GCA_004363535.1 Dasyprocta punctata | reverse complement strand
GGCTGTGGTGCTCTTCAGGGGAGCTCTGGTCTGTATTTAGAGTGTGACTTCTCGGCTCCAGTGTAGAACCCTCAACCTACCGCACAGCTCCTTCACCCTGCTGGCATAGACTTCCTAGTTCTACCACTGACCTTTGGCCATCCCAGCACAGAACTGTAAAATAGACTGGCGTGAGTCCTTATTGTGGGCTCTTAGATTTCCAGTTGGACTCACAGGAGGCAATGTCATGCCTTCACTCTGCACACAGCCATCCCAGCATCCTGGCCACTTTCTGCAGCAGCCCTGGATGAATCAAAATGCTGACCTTTCCTTTTTGACCTTGGGAAGGAGTCAGAAGTCACAAGGTGTCAGATTCAGTGACTAAGGTGGACGAGGACGCAGCGTCATGTGTTTAGGAGCCACCTCTCTGCTGGACGGCGCTCGGCAGCAGCAGTCACCGTGTTTTTGATCACATCTGACAAACACACTTAGGAAAGAGGACTCCAGAGCTGTTGCGGAAAGGGGAAATATTCATAGCACCAATGTGTGCAAAGTCAAATAAAGGAGATTATTTTAAGGGAGGTTCATGGGGATGCGTTTTTTTTTTTTTAATACAATAATTTTTCTAACTTAAGCATTCTCTATATATTGTGATCATACTGCATATCATCCCACAGACTTTCAACTTCTGGAGACTCATCAGTGTTTAATTCCTTCCTGATTCTGCTCACTCTGGATCCTACACTCCCACCAAACTGCAGTTTCAGCACTTTCCAAATTCGGCAAAGTAATTCAATTACTACGGCCATGCCTCGGTAGCTGTGGTTTTTCGCAAGCTGCCAGCATGCTCTCCTGAAGGGTGTGCTGATTAATACCCAGGGAAAATTGATGGTTACACCAGTTGCAGAATTTCCTGTCAAAGCCAAGCTCACATATTGTACCAGTTCCCCGTGGAAGGGCCCAAGAAGGCAGGGTCATAGACACTAACATACTTCCTTCTTTTCCATATTGAAGCTGTTAGGGTTGTGTTGCATTTTTATTTAGACTGCCAGAAAGCAGAGATATCTTGTATCTACATTCATCCCTTTGACCAGTTACTTTCTCATCACGTGGACCAAATAAATGACATCCATAACGTAAAGTTGGAGAGCTTTGCTGTGACTTACAGCTTTCAGAGGGTGCAGTCCATGGTAGGCTGGCTCCAAGGCAGGAAGGAGCATCATGGCGGATGGGTGTGATGGAGGGGAGATGTCCACGTGATTGTATCATGGTTGCCAGAAGAGACAGACAGAGAGACAGAGAGAGAGACAGAGAACAGGAACAAACATAGATCCATTAAGGTCACACCCCCAGTGACCCAGCTCCTCTAACCAAGCTCCGTCTCCCAGAGTACATCTGGCTCTGAACTCATGAAAGGAGGAATTCAGTGATGACCTCTTTGCCCTATGATTCGGTCACCTTCCAAAGCCCCACCTCTGGACACGAGAGGTGTTGGGGAAGGCATTCTAGATCTAGGTTTTAGAGTCTGAACTGCTGCCTTTTCAACCTTTAGTATCATGCTGGTTTTCCCTCATTTATTTATTTATTTGGTACCAGGAATCGAACTCAGGACCTCACACTTGCCAGGCAGATGCTGTAATGCTGAGCTATATCTTTGGCCCTCATTCTTCATTTATACCCTGTATGCCTTTCACCCTATTTCCTGTTGCATTTTTTCTACATTATTTTGTCACCATATGAAGCCCCAAGGTTCAAGGTACAGTCTTTACGCTGATGATCAAAAAATGCATCAATACTGTCATGAATTACACTCCAGCTCAGAGCAGGCCCCTAGCACGTGGCTTTGCGGGTAATTATCCTGACTTTTGTGAATTTTGAGGCTGTGGGGCTTCCCCCTAACACACACACAGCACGGCTTCATGGAGTTCAGGAATGATGCTGGATTTTCCAACTCCCAGACTGTGTCCCTCAGGGGTTGTGTGGATATTAACGTTCATTTCTTTCATAGCATGCTCAACGATTGTGAAATGTGCTGTTGTGTCAGGCTTGCAGGGGGCCTCCATGGCAGAAAATTAAATGTACGCGATTAAATAGATGGTAGGTGGATGAGATGGGTGAATAGGTACACAGATAATAGATGGAAGACAGGTAAGGTGGATGGATTGATGGGATGCATAGATGCATGTGCAAATAAGATGGGCGGATAGATGGTGTACGGATGGATGGAATAGCTCTGCATAGATAAACAGACACCAATGATAGATGAGGGATGGATGGATGGATGGAAAAGGAGATCCGTGATTAATGAGACGTAGATTAGGTGTATGGGTGCATGTGTGCATGGGAGGAAGGATACAAGGATAGACAGATAGAGGTGAAAATGTGGTTTTCCATTCCTGTGTGGATGGATGGATGATGGCATAGGTTAGCAAAACTTCCAGGTTCTGAGGTCAGTGAGACAATTTCAGCTTCATACATAAGGGGTACAAATGGTACTCTGCCAGAAAGACAGGCCACAGCCTCCAAGTCCGCTCATATGTTCAGATTCCTCATTATTGTACTGTTTTATTTACATAAGGCAGTGCGAACATAATGCGTAGCTACAGGTGTATGCACGTGTCTAGACATATGAAAAATAGATAGATAAATAGATAGATACATAGAATGGATAGGTAGATACAGAGATAGATAGGAAGGACGGATAGACACAGAGATAGATAGAATAGGTACATAGACAGATGAATAGATAGATATAGAGATAGATACATACATACAGAGATAGATAGATAGATAAGATGGCTTGATAGACAGATATAGAGATAGACATAGATACAGAGATAGATAGATAGAATAGGTACATAGATAGGTACATAGAAAGATACACAGATAGATAGATACATAATTAGATAGATACAGAGATAGATACATACATACAGAGATAGATAGATTCAGAGATAGATAAATAGATACACAGACAGATAGATGCGTATATACATACAAAGATAGATAGATATAGATAGACAGATAATAGATACATAGATAGATATAGAGTTGTATGGTTTCAGAGACAGTAGAAATGAAAGATGCATAAATATCAGAAATGATAGATCGGTAGATATATACATACATACATACAGGCAGACACAGGCAGATGAAATACATAAAAAGGGATAGATGATAGATATGTATATATAGGAACAGATGGATAGGTGAATGGATGGAAGTATAGAAGATAGAAATTATAGATAATGATAGAGAGATGACAGATAATGACTGAATGGATAGATGGATGGATACAGGATCACTTAACAGATAGGTGGAAATATAGAGAGATAGACAGGCAACAGAAATGGTAGGTGGCTGAAGGGATAGATACGTAGATTATGTAGACAGATACATAAGTGGAAGGTGGAAGTATGAATGGACCCACAATTAGTAGACTGGTAAATGATAGAAAGAGAGATAGATAATTGACAGATGATAGCTGAAGGATGGAGGAATTAATAGGAGACAGATAGACACACAGATACGGACATGATACACAGAAATGATGGGTGGATGGATGGATGGATGGACAGAGATATAACACAGACAGATGGATGCTAGATCAATAGATACATGATTGACAGGTAAGTACAGAGGCAGGTAGATGGACAGAGAGATCATAAAGAGAGAAATGGGGGATCGCTAGGTAGATGGTGGATAGATACGGGTGAAGGGCAGAAATGGCTTCCAGTCGAACACAGTTCTCTCCCCAGTGCCTGAAGCTCACTGCCCAGCAGAGAGGGCGGGAAAGTCCCCCCCTTCAGAGCATCTGGGGCCCCCACTGATGGTCCCCTCTGGTGACCGAGGAGACCCAAGTTCCTGTGCCGTGATGAGCTGATAGTTCCAACTCTCTCCCTAAAGCCAGCAGGGATTTCTGACCTTGGTGCTCTCTTGGATCGTGGGACAAGAGAAGAAAGCGGCCGGGATGCTGGGATGACTGTGTGCAGAGCCGGGGAGGATTTTGATGGGAATTGGTGGCAGTGTGGCTTTACTGTAATAAGCTTTTTAAAATTTAAGCCTTCACTGAATTATCCGCCCACATTGCCTGTACACGGTTTTCCTGTGGGGCATATTTTCTCCTTCTGCTTCAGCTCATGCACATCAGGAATGGGCTTCTATCCGTGGTGGAGTTGGGCTGGTGAAGTTTGTGCACTGGCAACGTCTCCCTGCTCTCCACCTCTGGGTGCCCAGGGCCGAGGACGTGACCTGGTATCCACGGGACCCAGAAGCTTTCCTTGGAAACAGAAATGCAGGCACCGTGCGTTTGATAAAATTCACCCAGCACATGGGGTGATAAAGTTTTCATCTCACTCTCCTTTGATCACATCCAGCTCTATATTTTCTATGTGTTTCCAAAACTACGCCTTTCACATTTGCAAACCATTATGTGACCTGCTTTTGGAAAAATATAGCTGGCGGGGACTCAAAAGATGGCAAGATTTCCTCTTGGTTTGCGAGTCAGAAGTTACCTTTGAAGGTTCATGGGTCCGTTGGGTCTTTAATCCAACTCTAGCATAAGGGAAAAATAAATGGCACTTTTAGACACTTTTACTTGAACGCTTCTTAAAGAGACTATAGCAGAGGAAAAAAAAATCTGCAGTTATTATTCTCTCATGGACATCTCACAAATGCCAAACTAGCACGTGATAAGTGAGTATGCAAATGATCATTTTAAGGGGAATATACATCCAACAAAGAGGAAGTTATTATCATTAAAGACTTTTTTAAAAAATCTCTTCTCTAAAGAGCAGCAATTGCATGGACTTATATGACTTTAGCATGACCTTGAAATTTGCAGCTACTTTGAGCAAATGTACGTTTTTAAACATCGCAATTCTATTGAGGGAAGGAAAATGTAGTCATCCAAAAAAGAAAAAATAAAGTCAAATGATATGATTAGAGGAGTTTAAAATAAATTGGAGTGGATGGCTGGGGTCCATACGGAAAGGGACTCCTCCTCTTGGAAACTGAATGCAAAAGAGAAGCCAATTTCCAGATTAAGAAATAAAAGCATCCACCAGAACAGTCAGAAGTTTTCTTTATTTTATTTATTTATTCTATTTTTTTTGTTGTTGTTACGTTATACATACCCCTCTAGCTTCAGATCATCTGGGAATTGGTGGTCGCCAGTTTTTAATGAATGACCTCTTTCGAAAATACCACACGGTGCCCCGGGTTTGGAAGAAAGGGGCTTTTGAGGTTGAGTTTTGGTTCAGGAGGGAAAGGAAAAAAAAAAGATAATAATAATAAATTGACGAGGGCAGAAAGGACTTTTTCTCAAAACCATTTGCTTTGAAGAAGGTTTATGCTCTTTTCTGGCTCCTCATTTATCCCGCAGGAAATTAAAGAGTCGGGCAAGTGAGTAGCCATTAAAGAAATATTTTTAAGAAATTACAGTGCGCGTGTACCACGGATGCTCGCCTGGGAAGAGCGTTCTGCGGCGGCCGCGATCCGTGCATGGGTGGCCTGCTGAGTGCCGTCTTCAGAGGCAAGGACCCCTCTCTTCTCACAGGGCTGAGGGCTCTAGCGCACCTCACTTTGAGAGAAAAATGCAAGTTCCACACGTCATCCTAGACTAGAGGCTGAAATGCACGTGTGGGCGTTGCTAAAATGCAGTTTCTGGTTCCGCAAATGATGATTTGTTCGCTTTTTCTTTGACCCTCATCCCCTTAGAGTGGTCATTTATCAAATTCTACACTATTTACCAAGTTCTACTTGTCTGTGTTTTTACGTTTGTATTCTTTGGATCTTGAAAAAAATAAGTCTCATGGTGCTCTACACCATAGCTCTCTTTACCAATTCCCAGATTTTGGTACCTGACTCTTTCTTTCTTTCTTTCTTTCTTTCTTTCTTTCTTTCTTTCTTTCTTTCTTTCTTTCTTCCTTCCTTCCTTCCTTCCTTCCTTCCTTCCTTCCTTCCTTTCTACCTTCCTCCTCTTTCTTTCTTTCTTTCTTTCTTTCTTTCTTTCTTTCTTTCTTTTTTCCTTCCTTCCTTCCTACCTTCCCTTTCTTTCTTCCTTCCTTCCTTCCTTCCTTCCTTCCTTCCTTCTCTTTCTTTCTTTCTTTCTTCTCTTCTCTTTCTTTCTTTCTTTCTTTCTTTCTTTCTTTCTTTTTCCTTCTTCTTCCTTCCTTCCTTCCCTCTTTCCTTCCTTTTCTTTTATTCCTTCCTTCTTCCTTCCTTCTTTTCTTCTTTCCTTCCTTCCTTCTCTCTTTCTTCCTTCTCTCTCTTTCTTTCTTCCTTTCCTTCTCTCTCTCTCTCCTCTCTCTCTCTCTTGCTCTCTTTCTCAATCAATATGGAAATTCTTCAGAAGACTCATGATTGATTGAAAATAAATACTACAGTGGCCACTCATCCCTTCTGTTCTTTTATGCAATTGACCTTTTAGTCTGCACCAGTGAACGATAGCAAATGGTATTTGTCTTGGCAGGGAAGCAGGGAAGAGATAAGATAAGGGAACAAAAACATGTGGAGAGAAGAAAATTCTGGCTTTTCTGTCCCCTCACTGTTGCCTTCAACAATCCAAGAGACATTTCAAAGTAAGAAGAAAAATAATTCGTGAGACATTTCAAAATAGGAAGGGGTGTCTGTCAGTAATTCCAGCACTCGGAGAGGCTGAAGCAGTAAGATTGGAAGTTTGATCCCAGGCTGGATAATACATCAATTTAGCAAGATGCAGTCTCGAAATAATAAAATAAAATAAAATAAAAATTAAAAATGGAGTGGAGCTAGGGCTCAGTGCCAAAGCCTGAGCTTAGATTTCCCAGGCCATGAAAAAGAAGGAGGAGGAGGACAAGAAGGTGGAGGAGGAGGAGGAGAGGAAGGAGGAAAAAGATTCTCGTTTATTTACATTTTGAAAGAACTCCAAGATTCTAATTGGGAAGAAGAAGCAAAAAGAGGAAAAGAATCCACCCACATATAACCATCTCCCCAGGTCCTGAAATACATCAGTGTATGTGGTGGTGAAAGCTGAAAACCAGATCCCAGGTTTTGGAGTCCAGCTCCCACATGGATAATAATTGTTCTGACTCACAAGTTGAAAAAAGATAACTTCCTGCAGAGCAATTAGCAAAGAGTGCTGCACATAGAGAACACAAGAGTCTACCCAGCATATATCACCATGTTGAGGATAGATGGGAGCTGGGTAGAGGGATAGGTAGATAGATGATGGATAGATAGATAGATAGTTTTATTTCTGTAGAATGGAGAATTAAACTCATTCTGGCCTTGGTTCTTAAGTCTTTCCTGAATCAGACAATCAGCCTTTTATTTTCTTTCTGACTATGCCAGACATACGGTGCCAGAATCCTAAGATAATTTAAACTTTGCATGCTGAAAGAGGTAGGGCATTGTAGATGAACACAGGCAAAAATTAGAAAAGTAACAACAGCTAGCAGCAATGTGGGGACTAAAAACTAATGATTTATTATTACTCATGCATCTAGCAAGCCACAAATTTAGCAGGCAGTGCTTTAGGTAAATGATGTGTGGGAGAGTCTCTGAGAGGAAGGTATCCACTGAAATCTAAAAAAAAAAAAGAATCCACATGTGAGACAGAAGTCATTTTTCTTGTTATTCAACAAAGCTCCTTCTTGGCTGTGTGGCCAAAGACCTCTGATCACCCACATGGCCTACGCTATCTTAATGAACAGAGGCACTGCCAGTCCTAACGCACTGTCTAGACGAGTGTATAATCGTCTGGTTGGATCCCAACCCAGGGCTTTTGTAGTGATGCCAACTGCAAACTTGATGCATTGGAAGACGCTCGCTATGATGCACCTCTGGGAGGCAGGGCGAACGCACTTTGGTGTACAAAGTGCGCAGTACAAGGATATTTCCCAGGAGAGCTAAAATTTCATGCTTCCTTTAAGCATTGAGTGTGCGTGTGTGTGTGTGCACGTGCGCGTGCATTTTACCCTGCTTGTCTGCTCTTTTGGTCTGCTTCTAAACATACCTTGCTAGAAGTTCTTTTGTGCTATCATGAAGAAAAAAATAATTGACATATTCAGTGTAGAGGAAGAAAGGTTTATTTGGGCTCACAGTTGCAGAGGGTGCAGTCCGTGGCTCTCTGTTCCAAGGCAGGAGCATCATGGCAGACGGGTGTGGAGGAGGAAAGACACTCACATAATGGTGACCAGGAAGGATAGAGAGAAGGGAGGAGCTGGAGACAAGAACACAGGCTTAAAGAGGGGAAGTTCAACTTGGCTCATGGTTGCAGAGGGTGCAGTCCATGGTTAGCTGTTCCAAGGCAGGAGCATCATGGCAGACTGGTTTGGAGGAGGAAAGATGCTCACATCATGGTGAACAGAAGCCAGTGAGAGAGAAAACAAGAAATCCTAAGGGAAAGAAAGAGGTTGGGGACACAAATAGACCCTTCAGGTGATATCCAAAGTGATCCACCTATAGCACATTCAGATGTAAAGACCAGTAGATCAAATGGATTAATGCACTGACATGTACGCCATTGTCGTGGCCCTACATCTCTCTGGTCATTGATTGCTCCAATCAGTGTGATAATTAAGAGGAACACATCTAGTTAGAATTGCTACCCTGTTTCTCAAGCATTTACTAATTCTGTCTCTCATAAGCACCAAGATCTCACCCAGGAGGACGAGCTTCTGCCTAGGTGATCCATGAGTCCTGCACTCAGGGTTGAGTCCCATTTGCTTTCAGACCTTTCACACTTTGTATGAGTGCCTCTCCCCAGGGCGAGTAGAGGAGCCGTATTTTTGAGTCAGGACCTAAGACCGTTGTGCGTGTCCAGCAAAGCCTTTTGGCGGGCGATTCCTAAGAGTCCTTCTCATTTCCTTGATGATGCAAATTCTATTTGCTGCTAATATTAACCTAGGCAACTTGGAACAACAGAGAGTGATGTTATTTTCTCCCCACTCCAGGGACACCAGGCTGGCTCGTTCACTTTCCTGACAGAAAGACAGACGCTGGCGCGGGCTCAAGGTTAGAGAGCGCGAGGAAGGCACCGGGGCTCTTTTCCATGGAGAGGACCAGCCGCAGACATTCAGCCAGAAAAACTCTGTGATGAGCTCAGAGCTGACGTGGAACTTGGAAGATATGTATTAGGAATATAATAAAAGTTCGCTTTTATTACAGATTTGCAAGCGGCCCGGTATTTCCCGATCCGGCTCCGTGGAGTTGAAATCGTTGGCATGAAGAACTTCGTTTTGGCAGCTAGAGGAAGAGAAGAGCTTGTGCTGGAGGAGAAGAGGGAGAAAGATAGATACTAAGAAGGCAGAAAGACAGAGCTGGGGGGATTCAGGACTGGTGTTTGTCCAGTGTTCAAAACTCTGCAGCGAGTTGACCCGTGGTGCCCTGATCTTCAACGCCTCAGACTGGGGCTGTGTCAAGTGCAGTCTTAGAGAGCTAGAGGAGGTAAACTGAGTCCCCAGGGTGGCCGTGATCCCCCAGGACCGGGTCTCACTGAGAAAGGGACTGGAGGACACAGACACACAAGAGGGAAGTATGTGGGGGGCTCGGGGAGGAGCTGGCGTCTCCCAGCTCAGGAGCTGGTGTTGCCCACGCCTGGTTCTCAGGCTGAACTCCAGGACCAGACGGGAAGCGTCTGCGGTTTAAACCACCCAAGCCAGGGGATTTTGCTGCAGCAACCAGAACCAGCTACCATACATCTATGTCCTACATTCACAATGCTTTTGATAAGTACTCTTGACTTCAGGCTTTTGGAATAAAAAAGACACGCATATAGACATGATTTTTTTTTTTTTTTACTGAAATAATTCCCTTTTCTCCATCTTTGGAGAAGGTCCCTAGATTGAAGGATTATGGTTCTTGCTTTATTTTATTTTATTTTATTTGGTACCTGGGATCGAACTCACAACCTCACACCTGCCAGGTAGGCGTTTCAGCCACTGAGCTAAATCCCCAGCCTTATTTTTGAGACAGGGTCTCACCATGCAGTTCAGGCTGGTCTTGATCTCACTTTGTAGCCCAGGTTGGTCTCGAACTCATAATGATCCTCCTGCCTCAGCCTCCTGAGTGCTGGGGTTAATGGTGTGTGCCACCATGCCCGGCCTCTTGGGTGAAATTTAAATCAGTCTGAGTTAACGCACGAGGACCTCACTGGATAGTTTAACATCTCCTTAGGAGGAGAACAGTTGAGGCTTCCTGGTTGTCTGTCTGTGCTGTTGAAGCCCCTGGTCCCAGCATCTTGCGACCAGCATGGAAGTTGGTGCTCAGAGTGGCTCTTCCCACGCGTAGCTCTATCCTTGCAGTTAAGGAGGCCAAGTGTGGGGTGCTGCAGGAGCTGAGGTTCCTCTTCCCTCTATTCCTTGCGCCCTCTCCACTTAGTTGGAAACCCCAAAGCGTCACCAGTGAAGAATTCTCCAAGGTTTTCCCATCCTGGATACAAAAGGAGATGACTCGTACTGCAAAAAAGTGGTGCATGCCCGGGAATCCCAGCTGCTTGGTAGGCTGAGGCAGGAGGGTTGTATGTTGGGGACCAGCCTGGGTTATTTATGCAAAGCCTGTCTCAACAATTAAATTAAACTGGGTAGAGGTCTAGAAATACAGCTCAGGGGTAGAGCACTTGCCTAGCGGACCTGAGGCCCTGGATTCAATCCTTTGCACCGCAGAAATGAATTGTGGATGGCGTATGTGCAAAGTTAAACCATGCCTGTCAAGAAGAGAAGGAAGAGGGAAAGATGGCGAAGAGTGAAGAAGGAGAGGGTACCAGGTATATATTTTGAGGATGGAATTAATGGGCCCCCCTTTTGTTGATCTTTCTTTAAAGAAATGCAGAAAATACAAGTAAACAGAAAGCTATCCAATCTTCATGGATTGGGAAAAAAAAATCAGTCTTGTCCAAATGTTTATGCTACTCAAAGCTATCCACATATTCGATGCAATCTATGAAAATTCCAATGACTTTTTAAAAAAAAAAATAGAAATAGAACAGTCTTAAAATGCATACAGAAGCGTCAAAGACCCTGAGTAGCCAAAGCAATCCTGAGCAAAACAGAACACAGTTAGACATGTCACACGAATCTTCTTTTTTTTTTTTTTTATTTTTTACTGTTTATTTTTACTTCCGTCTAATTGCCATGACCAATTCCTTCAAATAAATAAAAGTTATGATGAGGTTGAAATAAATAAGTAGAGAGGCTGGCAAATTAAGGACTGAAGTTAGCCTTTCTCCAGACGGGCGGCACGCATGCGCATGGCTCTGGTGGAGAACTTGGTGGATTTTCTTGTTCACACTGACGGGATCTGGGCCCACACCTGTTGGTTCTGAGGCGAGTTTGAATCGGTTTTCCATTCCTGGGCAGCCCCGCTCTGCCGCTCTGCCTGGTGAGACGATGGGTGGGGGTCCTCGGTGACGTCTGAAAGACCCTGCTGGGTGCGGTACTCATGACTCGCATGTCCAGCCCTGGAGACGAAGGATTAACTCTCCTCCCCGGGACACAGGGGCTTCTCGGGGACCAGGAGGGTCCCAAGAGACTCACCAGGGCTAAGCAGCCTGAGTCCAAAGGAACGAAATCCAAGGTGGTGCCAAGTCTGGAGCATTTTGAAAACCAGGGGAGGAGAAAGAAAGAGAGGGAGAGACAGAGACAGAGACAGAGACACAGAGAGACAGAGACACAGAAACAGAGAGACAGGCAGACAGAGGCAGAAAGATAGAGACAGAGAGAGACAGACAGACAGAGACACAGAAACAGAGAAAGGGAGAGGCAGAGACAGAAAGACAGAGACAGAGATAGAGAGAGAAAGAGACAGAGACAGTGAGACAAAAAGAGACAGAGACAAAGAGATAGACAGAGAGAGACATAGAGAGATAGATATAGAGAGAGACAGAGACAGACACAGAAAGAGACAGAGACAAAGAGACAGAAATAGAGAGACAGAGACAGAGAGACAGACAGAGACAGAGAGATAGAAAGACAGACAGAGACAGAGACAAAGAGAGACAGAGACAGAGAGACAGAGACAGAGAGAGACAGAGACAGAGAGACAGACAGAGACAGAGAGATAGAAAGAGAGACAGAGACAGAGAGACAGAGACAGAGAGAGACAGAGACAGAGAGACAGAGACAGAGAGATAGAAAGAGACAGAGACAGAGACAAAGAGAGACAGAGACAGAGAGACAGAGACAGAAAGAGAGACAGAGACAGAGAGAGATAGAGACAGAGAGAGACAGAGACAGAGAGATAGAGAGTCAGAGAGACACAGAGAGACAGAGAGACAGAGACACAGACAGACAGAGACAGAGAGAGACAGGGACAGAGACAGAGAGACAAACTTAGACCTTCTTCTTCTCCTCCTCCTCCTCCTCCTTGTCCTCCTCCTCCTCCTTCTTCTTCTTTTTCTTCTTCTTGTTTTTGGTATCAGCTCTCAAACTCAGGACCTTGCACTTACCAGGCAGGCGCTGTGCTGCTGAGCTATGTCCTCAACCCTCCTGTTTTCTTTGGGAGTTTATTTTACCCTACTGGATTCACCATGCTGGTTTAAAGCTAAATCATGTTAGACTAAGGTAAAACAGATAAAAGATTAGATCCCTCCCTCCCTCCCTTTCCTTTTTTTTTTTTTTTTCTTTTTGGTAATGTTAGGAATTAGACCCAGGGCCTCAAGCATTCTAGGCAAGCATTCTACCTAGCCCTCAATCTATTATAGATATAATTATTTTTCTCACAGTTTATCTTTCCCCTGTAGCTGAATTCGGTGTCTGCTATCTTTCTACATTTGCAGCTAGAAGGTGAAAGTCATCCCCTCTGAACCCGCTCACGTGGTAACTTCTACTCACATGCAAAAATATTTTCTCAAGGAAAAAAAGAAAGAAAGAGAAGAAAAAGAACAGAATCTCAGGAAAGCAGCTCTGTTTGGGTGAATGTGGGTTTTCGTGCGTGGGGTGTCTGAGGGTGTGTCAGTGTTTGACTTTGAGTGTGTGTGTGTGTGTGTGTGTGTGTGTGTGTGTGTGTGTGATGTTGTCCTCTCTATTTGATTTGGAAATAGCCAAAGACATGAGAATACTGTCATTTGACCGAGCCAGGAGTACCTTCCAAACTTCAGCACATGTGGCTAGAAGGATGAGATATAAATACATATATACACACTTTGGACTGATTCCTGGGCAGGCAGAAACTTGAGAATCCCTGTCCAAAACCCCCTCAGATCTGCAGATGTTAAGAAAAATTTCTCAACGAAAGGAAGTGAACCAGACATGCAAATCTTCGCTGTATTGGTGGGGGGTCAATGACACAAGGTCTGAAATCCTAAGAAGCTTTCTTTACCCCAAGGTATTCCGAGGTTAGGATATTCTTAAATTTTGTACCAGGAAGCCTTGATGGTAACTTGCCTAGGAGAAATGTTGGGGTCAGAGTTCATTTGCTGTACCGCTCACCAATTCGTATGATTGCGTGAATTCTAGCAACAAAGCCACAGTCGTCCCTTGAATGGAATTCGCTGTACTCGCAGGGTTTTGGTGAAATGTTCTGTGTGTCTGTGGAGGTCGAATCACTGATTTAGCATCGCTTCTGCCTTCCACAATAATATTCTAAAAGAATGACCCAGACACCCCCAGAGTACCGTGTTTCATCCAACTTCTGTCGGTTTAAGCTATATAAATTTGCCGTGCAAAATTTTTATGCGATTTTATGCATTTATTATGGGATGTCAGAGCACCTTAGAAACACTGAAGTTGCAATCTAAAGATTTTGGCCAAAAATCTGGAGTTTTCTGTGTTTGTTTTTGTTTAGTGAGATGTCCATGAGGATTAAAATTCAGAGTAGACACCAGAACCGGTCAACCAAATGCCCCTCTTGCAATCCTTCAAGAGCCATGCAGTTTACTTTAGATGCACATTCGGGGTGACGGGGGACCGCGTCAATGTTTGTTTGTCCGGGAAAACTTCTGAAGAAACGTCAGCAAGCAAAGCTAGGATTGGGTCTTCTTGCAAGAAGAATAGGAACATAAATGCTATGTTCAATCAATGTCACGCAGGCTTGGGCTGGCTGCGTGCTGAAGTTATCTCTGACTGATTGATTGATTAATTGGAAATTTTGTGGAGGAAATAATTCTGCAATGAGTCTAATGAACGTAAGGCTTTTTGAGGGCTTAATAACAGAGAAGTTGGAAAACATCTATTCCTCTGGTGGAACGTATTTGTTCAGGTTGGTGAATGTATTTATTAAAAAAATTCATGCAGCATAATATTTAGAACTGGTAAGAAAGAGAGGGAGAGAGAGGGAGGAAGAGAGAGGGAGGGAGAGACAGAGGGAGGGAGAAAGAGAAAGAAAGAGAGAGGGGGAGAGAGAGAAAGTTTTCTTCTATTAAAAGAAAGCTACACTGCAAAATGGTCAGTTTTAATGTCAACAGTTTGCAAAAGCTCTTTGACAAAAGAAAAAGCTTTTGTTTTCTCTCCTTGTCCGCCCACCCACCAGGACTGGAATGGGTGTTTCTGCAGTTTCTCAAGTGTAGACAGGCAGCTTTGATGGTAGCGATGATGAGTCCTCTTAGTTGAAAGCTGTGGAAAAGTGGGTCAAATACTAAACTCATCATCTCTTGGTTTACAAGGAAAATATGTGGGTAGAAGAAGACTTTTTTTTGAGGTACTAGGGATTCAACCTGGGGCCTTCATAGTAAGCTACGTCCCTAGACTTTTAAAACTTTTTTTTAAAATTTTAAAACAGGGTCATGGTTAGTAGACAAGTTGTCTAGGCTAGGTCAAACTTGTGATCCTCCTGCCTCAGCCTCCTGGAGTGCTGGCGTGGACCACCATGCCAAACTCAGAAGGATTTCAATGAGATTTTTTATTAAAAGAAAAAAATGTATTTTCTGCCACTCAAGAGTGACAAGAATATGGTCTATAAGAGCAAGAAGCAAGAGGGATTTTAGTGACTGGCAGAAATAATTAATAAAGTATAGGGGTTCTTCAAAAAATGCTATAACGCGACTACACTGAGATCCAGATTGCCAACATTTCTGACCTCAAGGAAAGATTCCAAGGAATGGAGTTTTAAAGAAAATCCATTGGTAACCCGAGAATAAAGGCCAGTGGGTTTGGGGGCCAAGGTGCCCCCCATGGAGAGGAAAGCTCTGTGTACCCACTTGCCCACCTGGGCTGAAGGGGGCTCACCACTGGGGAGCAGTTTACTAATTAAAATTGATGAACTGGTATGTGCTATAACTTTTACATGTTTCATTTACAAGAAACAAGGAGAAGAATGTTGTTTATCCCTGGTTAAATGTTTTTATGTATAAAACCTAGGAAATGGTATGGTATAGAAACTTTATTTATATATAGTAAGACTTATGCACATAACATTTATTTGGTGTATACAATGTGTAACAGACACACATGCATTTATAAAAACACATGTGCTGATATTTAGGTGTGCTGTATGATGAATGTTTCTCTCTCCACAAAATGACTGGGTTGAATCCTTAATCCAAGATGCTGGTGCCAGGACTAGGGCTCTGGGAGGCACTGAGGTCCTGAGCATGGACTTCCATGGCTGGGGTCCATTTCCTCACCACAGAGACCAGCAGAGCTCCCTGCCTCGTTACTGCTGTGTGTCAGCGCCCAGGCTGTGGGATTGCATGTGGCCCAGTCCTGGAGGCCGAGGTCCCCTTAGCTGGTCTCTCCCCATCTTAGTCCATCAGGGCCGCCATATGCAATCCCACAGCCCGGGTGGGTGCTGACACACAGCAGTCCTCGGTGGCCCAGTCCTGGAGGCTGAGGTCCCCTGTGCTGGGCTCTCCCTATCTTAGTCCATCAGGGCCGCCATATGCAATCCCACAGCCCGGGTGGGCACTGACACCCAGCAGCCCTCGGTGGCCCAGTCCTGGAGGCTGAGGTCCCCTGCGCTGGTCTCTCCCTATCTTAGTCCATCGGGGCCGCCATATGCAATCCCACAGCCCGGGTGGGCGCTGACACAGGAGCCCTCGGTGGCCTAGTCCCAGAGGTCTCTGTGATGAGGTGGTGGATCCCACCCATGAGCCACCCTCAGGGCCTCAGCACCTCCCAGAGCCCCAGTGCTCACACCAACACCCAACACCTTGGGGTGACAATTCCACCATACGAATTCAGGACGCCAGATATACCCAGATCATAATGACCAAGAAAATTTGCAGATATGACCCGTGTTATTTTAAAGTTCTGGACACTTACAAAACTACCGATGTAGCTCACAGAATAAAAAAAAAAATATATGCGACTCTATCCTTAGGATATCAGCAGCTGTGCTCATCTTCTCCTTTTCCTAGGATTGCCTAAGAATTGCCAATGTTAATCTGCTAATTTGAGGGAGAACAATTCGGCAGCCCCTATCATGTGCCACAGGTTCGCCTGGGTAATGACCGACTCTGGTGACCTTATGCGAATGCCATTTCCCTTTTTATGGTAGATCTGTGTGAAATGGGAAGGAGGTGAAGAGATGGTGGGAGAGAGGGAGGGAGGAGAAGGAGAGGAACAGAGAATCAAGATGTGTTAGGAGCCAGTGGCCACTCCACAAGAGGACTGTGACCCTCGTGTCCTGCAAACACGGACACGTCCCGAGGTTCCCCAAAACCGTCTTCATGGAACGTGCTCCACACCCCACGGCGCCCAGTGAGGCGTCCTCCTCGACTAACGAAGCGTACACGCTCACAGTGCAAGCGGACCTGGTTCTCTTCCCAACACAGAGCTCGGGGACGTGGTGGGGGGGGTCACTTCCACTTCCTGTAAATCCCGGGGAAAAACAGAAAGAAGCTTGAAGACTCGACGGCTGATGAGAAAAATGTCCAAATATGAGGTACGCTTGTTTCTCCTCCCAGAAGAGTCATTCCGTTTCTTCCACACCTAGATAACCCTTTGGCAAAGCGTAACATCCCCTGGGATTAAATGCCTACACGGAGTCTTCTGCATTTCTCGGTGTGCTTTGTGGTTGCGGGGAAAAGCATAGGAAAGGTGGAAAAGTCATTTTCTGGCTGTTTGACTGACTACGGTGCGGACCATAGGCAGACACGCGGCTGTGCTCCTGGGCTTCTCAACCGTCCTGAGCATTAGATGGAAATTCCCTTTTTTTTTTTTTTTTTAAGACAGAAATTCAAGCCAAAAGGAAAGAAAAAATGAAGCAAAGTATTTGCTACTAAATGGAATATCCAAGCACTCCGTTTACATGTTTTGTGAATGCCCCTGCTAAGTAGCCCCGTTCTTAGAATGATAATAAAGGCGATGTTGGCGGGGCAGCTGGTTTTATTTAGTCTTTCAGGATAGAGCACAAGCTTTCATTTAGAGCTGTTGGCTCTACCAGGGCTCCGCCCCTAAAGAAGTCTGGCTGCCCCATGGCGGAATGCGGGATGCCCAGGATTAGGGACCTCGGATGGAACTGGAGGTGTGCAGTTCTCTTCATGTCTGAGGTGGGCTGTGTTCACTTGGTGAAACTTCGAGGTCTGTTACACGGGGATTTCTGTGAGCTCAGCGCTGGGACCTTTGCAGTGAGAGAGCACATCGACCCCAGAAGAGCAATGAAA
>RJWM01031602.1:0-21939 GCA_004363535.1 Dasyprocta punctata | reverse complement strand
TTCGACTGACTCTAACTTTAATCTAACAAGTTAGGGTGTAAGAAAAATTTTTATATATTTATATTGCATCCATGCACCTTATTGGATTATCATACTAGCCACTAATTGTTGTTAATGATTCTGGCTTTCTCAAGTGTAAAGTTATACCATATATAATTAATTTCTAGTAGTTGTAATGATTATTTTGGTTTATTATCCTATTGCATTAAATTGGAACTGCAAAGTTTTTTGGAACTTGGTAGATGATAAGGCTCTTCATAATTTTAATCATGATTGGTTTGATAGAATTAAGTATTTTACAGTTGTCGTGATGCCAATGATGATTTTTGTTGAATAATACATAATGTTTCTGAAACTGTATATTTATATTATTTCAATTAAACTTGTAGATTTTATTAAAAACAATTGCTGAAATTTATTAGATATATTTATTTAGTGACAATATAATGACAGGACATTTCTTCTTTACATTTTAGTATGATATTGGGCTACTAAGTGTAAAATAAACCCTACTTCAGCATTTCATAATAATTACTCAATAAAGAAATAGTTGCAAATATTTTATATTAACATTTACAAATGTGAATGGTCTGCTCTTGCATGCGTTTGTGTACATCCTATTAATCATCTTTCAGAACAAATATATATTTTATTACTCTTTTAATTTTTTTTTATTACATATATTTGTCACATTTGGACTATGAAAATATACAGGGGATTTTTAAAAACTGGACTGAATGGAGTGTAAATGCCAAGTGTCCTGCCACTTACTGCTTGCATGAACTTGAGGGAATTGCCAAATCCTCTTAGGTCCTGGATTTCTTGAGAAGATAAGGTTTGTTGTGAAAAAAAAAAAAGCATGGAAAACCCCTGAAAGGGGCATAACGTGTGCTGAATAAAGAAGGGTTAACATTGTAAATGCTTTCAAGTGATCTCTATGTGCAAAGGGAAGTACACCTAACAGCCGCGACTTCTTACACTGAACTTTGAATAATTCTTCCTTGATGAAAGACAACTTCATAAATTACTGCATAAGATTTTCAGTTTACACAGTCAAATTTATGGCTAACAAGCTTCTAGGTCAAACTTCCAAAAGAGAATGCCCAAAGACAATCCCTTGTACAATCTTTACTACATTCTGAAATGTAAGAGTCCCCCATGGGAACTTCTTCCTAGCTTTGTTCCCATAAAAAAAAAAAAAATGAGTGGGGGACTCTGCTCTGACCCTGGTAACTTTCTGCAGTTCTCAGGAGTTTTGCTCTCTGATGCGCTGTCTTCTCTGAGAGGTGACCTGGTGACAGGTGTCTCCCCTTCAAGTCCCCCTTGCCCTGCTGGATGCTCAGTTCCATCCTTGACAAAGATCTTGCTCCAGGCACAGTGATTCATCCTGAAGCCTGAAGCCAAGATGAACATAAAAAATCACTATTCGAAGATTCAAATTTATATTTGAAAGAGAATCACGGGTAGATCTAATGAATGCTTATGCAAAAAATAACTGTTCACTTGGTAATAATATTCATAAGAATTCTTCTGAGGAAAATGTATTTTTTGCCCTTTACTCTTCTAAAGAGCTAACTTGATAAGCAAAAAGTTCTGGTACCATGCAAAGGAGAGAAAAGTTAATGTCTTGGCATAAACAGGCTTCATGTACAACATGAGCATGATCTAGCAAGGTATCAGACAAGTAGTTTTTCAAGAGAATCAGCATTAGTCTATATGATTTTTATCTGAATAAAGCTTGCAAACAATGAAAAAGTTGCCAATTAAATAATGTCCAAGCAACATTTCCAGTGGACAATAATAAAATGAGGCAAAACTTATATTATTCTATTTGTTTTCAAAGAGTTTTCTTTCTTTGTTGATTTTTCTACTGTTAGAGCCATAAATAGATGTAATTACTACAGGCAGCTAAGTTATATAGAAATTAATATACAATTAGAGAGAGACTAGGCTCTCAAAGAAGTCAGCACAGACATAAAAAAGACATCAGAATTGTGGCTGGAGGTGCACCTGAAGAAGGCCAGACCTCCAGATAAAGATGCAATGGCTAGGCCTGCGTGCCTCCTAGGGGACAAACAATAATTTGAAATTATGATGTAATTAGCATTACCCGGTCCAGCAAGTCCAGATAGGCATCAGTCACCCAGGTGGGCAAGCAGAACATCTGGACCCTTCCCTTCCCAAAACACTTTTGTTCTCTTGGGGTACCCTTGCTGTGTGATTTGTTTTTCTATTGGGTCAATATTAGCTAAGTGGCTACACTTCTAATCCTATAGGTTGAGGGCTGTTTGACCCACGTTGTGCCTATGTTGTGACATTGTTATATAAATTATACCTGACAAAAGGCTTTGGTGGTCACCCCATGAGGACCCCCTCCTGGAAATCCAGGTGCTATTTCTCACTCTTTATTTGCAACAAAACTCTCCTAACTTCTTCCTTTGGTTCAGGACTTTCTTTATTCCTCGTTCATTCATTCTCTGTGTGGCCATGAACTCAGCACACTTGACATCTGACAGGTTAGGAGTTGTATTTCTCCTAGAATCAAAGGTATCTATTATAATTACTTAGGAAACTTCAAAATTATTGGCACAGATGTCCCAACCTCTTCCAAGAGCATTATAACAGAATCACAGACATTAATGTAATTTAGAAGTTGCCTAAGTTACAATCAAGGCTGAAATCCACTTCTGTAACAAAAATGTTGTGAAAATACTAGTAATAATATATATCTACTATTAGCTAGAACCTAACAACTTTGAACATGTTTCTCTGCACTACTTCATGTCTGATGAAATAAAAAATTTTAATACAATTTTTTCAAAGATCATGTGTGAACTTTAAAGGAATAAAAAGTTATGTTCTCATCGATTCCCTCCAGTATTAGTGGCCCTTGAAATACCATGTGAAATCTAACTCACATCCCATGTATAAATTTGATCCTGAGAAATGGTTTGGATTTCAACTTTAAATAAAAAGAAAAATTCAGTGTTTGCAGATGATATTTAGAAATAGAGACAGATCAAATTTTTGCCATTTTTGACACTCATATTGAAGTATAACAACTACTGGTGCCTCTGCCTCCTTAAGGCCATAAAGACTAAAAGAGAGGCTCCCAGAAGACCCCCAGCCACAAAAATCAAAATTTGAATATAAAGCTTCATTGGAGGTTTTGTTCACTGTGTTGAACCAATTATTCTTTTTCGGGTGCATTAGTTAAATTGTAGTTCATGGATTCTGAAAAAGAGCCCTGCAAAGTCATATGAATTAGAATATTATGTTATGTGTACAGATTCAAAATGAAGAAAAAATTTAGGCTGTGAAAACCTAATACATAGGGTTTCCCTCTAGAGATATTTCTGTCTAAAAATATGACTAGAATCTGACCTCTCAGACAGACAAAGGAGAAAATAAAACCTATTCTGCTCAGGAAAAATGGCTGAGAAGGTTTTATGTCCCCTTATCACTGAGTTAAATAAATTCTTGCAATTCAGTGCCCCATGAAGACATAATTGAAATAACATTAGGCCTCAATGTCTTCTTGATGAATGAGAAAGAAATGTCTTGAAATGTAAATACCAGTTCAATTAAATCCAGTGCAAATTGGATTCCTGCTGCTACTTCAAATGTACTAATATAGAAAACATACTGTCTATTTAAAAGTTTTAATTATGTTTTAAATTATGAATAAATTATAGTTTCTCTAGTCTATTTAATTTACAGAAATTAATATGGTCATTTTATGTATGTCATTTCCTCCTCATTTTAAGCACATTATAGAAAAACAATCTCAAGTTTTATATAACTACTTTTATTATTTGAAGGCAACTTTTCCTTATTTCTCAATTACTTAAAGATGATATCTTAATTGTCAAATATTTTATTTTCTTCAGTGCTTGAAATATTTTGAATCTCTTTTCAGGGATGTGTGAAAATAATTCTCTTATCCACTATGATAATGATACACTTTCTACTAATAGGACTAGCTCTGTTAAGAACATTTGATGGTTTTAAGATGTAGACTTATAAACAGATATTTAAAAGATGCAAAGAAGACTATTAGTGAAATAATATTGAAAGAAATGTAGATTTAAGTCAAAAGAACTGCCACTTGTATTTAAGAATTTCATGCACAGTAGCAAACAAAGGATATATATATATATATATATATATAGCAACCAATTAGGTACAAAGCACAGCTAATTATGTAAATACTACAGAGCTTTTTTCCTTAAATAGTTTAAGCATTTCTCTTATGCATTAGCTATTCAAACCTCCAGAGAAAATTAATAATATGTGTTTTTAGAATGCTTTAATAAATAATTGAATTACAGTTCTGCTCTGTTTGATTTATTTTCATTAAATGAAAGATAGAGATACACAAAGATAACATTATCAGGGGATTATCTTCTGGTTTTCCTGGTCATGAGGTGTCTCTATGGTCAAGTTTGGGGGTGTTTACACGTCTAAGTGTGAACCTGAGGTGGAAATATCCTCCTCTGGGAATATAATGGAATAAATATATTTTCTTGGAGGGATACTGTGAAATCACACAGTCCAAATAATATATGGTGACACGTATCCCATTGGTCTCAGGAATGAAAATTGGTACCCATGCCATTTGTGATAGTTCCATTTTGATTTAAATATCTTATATGATATACAAAATAAAGAGATAATGATCAAAGGGCAATCTAGTCTCTTTGCATGATGTTACCCATCCAAAATACACTACTCTGCCATATCAGGATAGGACTGTAGTTTAGGAGGAAATGCCCCAATGGGGCACAGATTGAAGTGAAAAAGATAATCTCTTATATATTCATTTATTAGTTTCCAATGAAAAGATATAGATTCTTTATTTTTCTAGAATCTCAACTTTCTGCTAAGTCAAAGGTATAAATTAGTCCATTTTATACTATATTGTAGCAGTATTAGATTTGTTTTCCACCATAATTTACTAATAAGCATAACTGTCATGTACTGCTAAGCATACTTAATAGAAAACCCTGAATCACATAACAAATTCAGCTTCTCCCTTAGGAGGTGATGAAACCCACTGAAACTAGTAGTAAAAAATGTGTTCGGAGATAGAAAGCAGTTAAAGAGCTTCCCTCGAGTCTGAAGCTTGCAAACCTAAAGCAGTGACAGAATGGCCAGTTTCCCGTGGCTCTTCACAGGACTTGCAATCTATGTTTGTGTCAGTCCTTCCTCTGCATGATGTCTCAGACATTCTCCTGGGCCAGTGTGATGCTCTGATCCTCCAGATTCCCCTGAGGTACAAATCTAAGCACTGCTGCTCCATTCAGATCTCCTCTGGTTCCTCCCACCTTTTCTACAGCAGAGCCATGGAATGTACTCTTTTACTTTTTTCATGTGAAAATACTTACTATAGTCATTTAGGCAAACCACTTTGCTTGGCAGAATAAAGCTAATTGTGAATACAATTAAATATATATCAACTTGTAAATATTTCAAGTTTTCATTGGCAACATAACCTGTTAGTGATAACTCAATCCTAGAGTTTACAGCTCATTCAGAATAGTTGCAGGTTTATATGCAACATTTACTGAAGAACCTCATATGCAAGGTAACGAAGGAGAAGGAGCTAAGCACTGTTGGGTATCAAATTTGTCCTGTGTCTTTCCCAGTATTCCTAGACTCAAAAAACAGGCATCAGTGGTTGTTACTGCACATTCTATACATCTTTGTGTCTCTGGTTTTCTTTCTCTACTCTCTTCATCTTAATACATACAGGACTTTCTTCTCTTCTTGCTTTACCAGCACATTAACAAATAATTTTATAAGGTTAAGCTTATTGTAGAATATTAGTGTTGCAAATGGTAAATGGAATAATAAAGATACTTCTTGACCTAGGAAGCCACATAAAAGGAGGTAGATGACTTCAACAGGTACATTCAGAACCAGAAGAGAGGATGGTTAAATAAACATGACATGTTCTGATAGCGTAAGGGTAGGTGCTATAGGACGATTGGGTAGAAATGTTTAAACTACACCCAAGAAAGAAAATGGCTATAGTCATAATTTTATTTCAGTGGGAAAAGTAATTACAAGAATAAAAGAGAAAGTTGGTTACAGGAAATGGAAGTCAGTAGGCCCTGACCAATATGACCTGAAGAGCAAAAAGCATCACTATGCAAGGTTCATCATGATTTACTCTTTGGACTGAAGCATTATTTAGTACACCATGCATGTCAAGCCCCAAAACAATTACTAAAAAATTCAAATATAATTATTATGAAGGTGATTACATAATTTGTTCACAAACTAGGACACCTTTGAGAATGGAAGAGGGTAGCATCCATATGTATAATGAAACATGCTGTATGAAGCAGACCTGTCCTGAACAAACCAAGGCACATGATCATAATGATTGTCATTCATCTTTAGGAAGTCATACACCCAAATGAAGATATCAATGACAAATACGTCTCAAGCTCCTATAATATGCTGGTGTATATAGAATTGTTTCTGTAATGAGGGATAACCATATGCTAAAATAACAGTTAAGAAACAAGTCAAATTTTCTCACAATTATTCTTGAACTCCTCCTAGAGTGATGGCATTTTTGGAGATTAATATGACATGTTTGCCAATTAAGATGGCATTACTATGTTTTCAACAGATCTAGTTTCTCCTCCATCATTAAAACCAATTGGCCTTTGTCCCTACCTCACTGCACCAGATGAAGGGGATGAACAATCACAGGCCCATGTGTCAGTCAGTTGCATGCTGTCCCGTCTACTCTACAGTGAGCTATGGTCTCTGTGCAGGATGCTCACTGTCCAGAAGATTCTCCAGGGACAGCAGATTAAGGCCCTCCTCACGCTGGGCTCAGATTCACACACCCTGCCAACATGTGTTCATTGGTTAGTAAGTATTCCAAGTCCATATATGTAGTTGATTGTGATTGAGTTGTATACATTGAGACGATACTACTTAATTTGAGCTTAACTCTAGTGATAGGAAGAAGATGGCCATGAAACCAAATCCTTATGTAAATGCAATAAGGAAAAAAAGATTATACAACTAAATATTAAGGACTAGGAAAAACTAATGGCTAAAAACTAATGCTTTTGGGGTATCAGTGAAGGTGAGTTCTGTCCCAATCTATGGTCAATGAATGGAAATTTTCCTGCAAAAGAATGAGTGAAGGAATGAGTGAATGAACATGTAGGGAGAGGGCTGGGTCACACTGAAAGACAGCATGGGAAAAGAGCTCTCTCAAACTCCATGGGCTTTATGATAAGAACATGGGGTTCATACATAAATAATATCAGTTCTCTATACCTATATCTTTCATTTTTGAATCATTATGAGAAAAAAAAACTCCAATGTCAGGCTTATAAAATCAACCTGGAGTATAATGTAAAGACATGCTGTGGACAGTTTCAAGAATCATCATTTAAATTAAATGAGTGTTATAGGACAGTTAGTTTCAAAGATATGAGCCCTTTCAAATGTAGGACATGTGTATATTTTCTATCTGTAAGCACAAATATTAAAAACACAAACCAAAGGCCCTAAAACAAAGCCTTCTCAAATTCAAATGAAGACATAGAAAGAAGACCTCTACATTGGTGCCAGTTTGGAGGGTTTACTAAAATGAGGGGGGTCAGACACCTGAAAATGCTAGTACAATCACCGGATTTTAACATTACATCACTCATTTTATTAGTTACTTTCTCTTTACTGAGACACAATACCTTACACACACAAGTTAAAGGAGGAAAGTTTTATTTTGGATCACAAGTTGTAGAGGTTTCAGTCCCTAGTCAGCTGGTTCTGAGGCAGGGTACCATGGCAGAGGAGTCTGGCAGAGAAGAAGCAGCTCGTGGCATGCTGGCAGAAGCAGGGAGAAAGGTCAGGGGAGGAGGAGGGGAACAGACCTTTTCAGGTCGTGCCCCAGGGGTCTACCTCCTTTAAAAAGGCTCCATCTCCCGACACCACATTTAGCTATAAGCTCATCAGAAAATAATCTACTGATAAGCATCATGCCCGTGATCTAATCACAGCCGCAAAGCCACACCTATGAGTATATCAGACTTTGGGGGGCCATCTAGATAAAAACCATAACAATCATTTAACTCAGGCCCCAGCACATTATGTTTGTGACTTGTGCAGTCTCTAAGAGACATCATTCCTTGAAATTGGCTTGAAGACCATGCATAAGAACATCACTTTCCATAGAAACCTTCTGCTTTGAAGCCCTAGTATATAAAGGACAGAATTTAAACCCCGTTATCTTAAGAATCACATATTACAAGCTTAAACATTTTATTTAACCATATATGTAATCACATTTCACAGATCTCTAACAGTATGACTGAGTTTCTTTTGATTTTTAATTCTTTCTTCTATGGCAGAATGTCACTGTCAATGTTATAATATATAGTGCTCTGGGATTAGCACAGGCTGCACAGTTATGCTTTTCTCCTTTCATAACTCCCAAATGTTAAGCGACAAAATTTAATCACTACATGCAGTTTCAGCATACATTCCTATTGAATTTTGTTTTCAGAAAAAAACATAATTTCCCTAGTTCATGCATTACAACTTGCATGAGAAGTTTTTCCTTGGAGGTATATGTGTATATTTGAGCATTCAGTGGCAAATTTGAAATGACTGAGGCAGCAGATTCATGAAGAAGACTGTAATGGCCCCTAGGATGGAAGAAATTTCTAGGGACAGATTTACATCCAGAAAGTTTTCATTTGGACTGATTCCCTTTGGTATTTGGTAGAGTAAATCCTCCTAACCTACTTGAAAAATGCACTCTTAGCCCAAAAGGAAGGACTTGTCATATGAAATACTTATCACCATGTCATGCATCTAGTAGGACTTTGTAATTTTCATGTCATGGCAGCAATGCAGAAAACGAAAATGCAAGAGACTTTCAAGAAAATCCTTAATAATACATGTGATCGTTTAGAGTCTCAGGATCTTCTTAAACATCTGAATTAAGAAAGATGACTATGTCAGTTGTAATTAATACATTATGCCTGCCTTCACTGATAAAAGTAAAGTTTCTTGAGAAATTTAGTATTAGGTGAAATTTAGAAATTTGTTAGACTCTTCAGTGATAATCACAATAGCTATTACAGCCTAGTTTGCCTGTGGGGTCATTTCTAACCCTAGATCATGCATAAGTATTTGCTTACTAAATATTCACCGAGAGCTTGCAAAATAGCACATAACAATTATGATCTGATATAAAAATGTGGACTGAAATTTCTTTACTTATAACAGCTGGGTAGGGAGAATTTCTGCTGGCTCTGAAAAGAACTGATTCTAAGATGCTCACGTACAAAGACAAATGCAAAGGTACACCATTAACTTGAAAATACCCAGTGGCAGAAACTAATTAGGACTTGAGAGTAGTGGTGAAGAAACAGCAGGAGACAGGGAAGCCAAGAGACCACAGGGAAGGCATACAGACAGAAAGAGCAAAAATTCAAGGATGAGTGAGAAAAAAGAGGTGATTATATAAAGGGGTAAGCAAAGAAAGAATCTGACATTTAAGTGCTTATATGCAAATGAAAAATGCCATTAGAGCCATACATAAGGTACTGTAACATGTTACAGATATTTAAAAGGGAGAGATAGTTGCTAAATTGCTCAGGCTGGTCTTGAACTTGTGAATCTTGTGTCTCAGTCTCCCAGAGTGCTGGGATTACTGTTTGGGACATGGTGGAGGTGTGGGTAGTAGACCCGGCAGGAAAGGCTTTATAGATTAGGTTGGCAGAAAGCTTTGAATTCCGGAGAGAGTCTTGATTCTTCCATATGGGGCAGGGGGCTGGCAGAGGTGGTACATTTAAAATTGTATGGATATTCAGCATATCTGGTTGATATTCTTACAATCTGGTCAGGAGGCACCTATTCTAGTACTTCCAGCATTTCTTCATATTGCTGTGTGCAGTTCTCTTAAAATCCTATAGACAAACTTTTCTAATAAGAGTTGGGTCTAGTTTTCCGAGTGTC
Source organism: Dasyprocta punctata (assembly GCA_004363535.1). Lineage (NCBI taxonomy): Eukaryota > Metazoa > Chordata > Mammalia > Rodentia > Dasyproctidae > Dasyprocta > Dasyprocta punctata. The sequence goes on along the minus strand of RJWM01031602.1, from coordinate 11,940 downwards.
TATAATTTATTAATAGTGCTACCATGATACTTAATACTGAAGTAACACTTAAACAAAAAACAATCATGTGAATTATATGATCCAGGAAGAATGAAATAATAGTGCACAATTGAAAGTAATTCCTTGTTTCCTTATTTCTAGTGTGAAGAAAGGCATATCTCTGTGAAATTGTTAATCCTGATATATCAGCTTCATTTCATTAAGGAATGCCTAGCACATTAGTAAAAGATGCTCCTGGGTGTGTCTGGGAGGGTCATGGAGGTCTGACCTTAGACACTACATGTGTTCCCTTGCCCCTTCCTCTCTGCCACTGCTTCCTGCTCTGTTTCCAGGTTGCCATGATCTAAGCAACTTTAGTCTACCATGTTCTTCCATCAGGCGGTTTCTGTCTACGAGCATGCTTACTATTGACTGAACCCCTGAAACTGTGAGCGAAATTAAATCTTCCCTCCTTTAAACTGTGGGTGTTATGTTGGGTGTCTCAGTGACAGGAAAAATCACTAATACACTCAGATATATCACAGGCTGAGTTCCAGGCCACCTTAATAGAGCAAGTATTCCAATGAAGTGAATTACTAGAATGTTTTTCCTGGTACATATAAAAGTCATGTTTTCATTACCCTCTAACCTATCAAGTGTACAAGTCTAGAATTTTTAAATGTTGCTAAAAATGCTAATGATCATCTGAGTCTTTAAGGAGCTGTAATCTTTTTGCTGGTAAAGGATCTTTTCTTAATGTTTCTGGTTGCTGACTTGGGCTGAAATTTGGAATGACTATAGCAATTTCTTAATATAAAACAACAATAAAGTTTTCTTTCTCCATTGACTTTTTATTTTATGGCATATTTCTCCATAGAATGTGGTGCTATTTGAAAGCATTTAACCCACAGAACATTCAAAATTGGATCAAGTCTCAAATACTAGTGCTGCTTTCTTACCAACTAAATCTGTGCAACATTCTAAATCCTTACTTATCATTTAGACATGTTCACAGTATCTTTATGAGGAGCATATTTCATCTCAATAAGTCACTTTGTTTGCCCATCCGGAGAAGCAACTTCTTGTCCACTCCAGTTTTATTGTGAGACAGCAGCAATTTAGCCATATCTTTAGGCTCTCCTAATATTTCTCTAGCTTTTTCACCACTTCTGCAATTGCTTCCCCAGTCGAAGTTTTGAATCCCACAAAATCATCCATGGGAGTTGAAATTCACTTCCTCCATTTCTTATTCATGTTGGGTTTTTTGCATCCCCCCATAAATCATTTGATGGTATCTAGAATAGTTTACCTTTTCCAGGTTTTCAATTTATTTTGCTCAGACCCATCAGAGGAATCACTATCGATGGCAGCTGTAGCCTTACAAAATGTACTCCTTAAACAATAAAACTTCAAAGGCAAAATGAATCTTTGATCCAGGAATGGCAGAATGGAAGTTGTGTTAGCAGGCATGTGAACAGCATTAATCTCATTACACATCTCCATCAGAGCTCGCTAGTGACGAAGTGCATTGTCAGTGAGCAGTAATGTGTTGAAAAGCGCCTTTTGTCCAAGCTGTAAGTCTCATCAGTAGACTGAAATATTTAGTAAACCATGTGGCAAACAGATGTGCTTCCATCCAGGCTTTGCAGATCCATTTACAGAACACAGGCAGAGTTGATCCAGTTTCATTCTAAAGGACCCCAAAGATTTTCAGAACGGTGAATGAGCATTGGATTCAACTAAAGTCACCAACTGCATTAGCCCCTAACAAGACAGGCAACCTGCTCTTTGAAGCCAGATGTTGACTTCTCTATTCCAGCTCTTCAAGTCCTAGATGGCTTCCTTCAATAGAAGGCTGAAAATCTGTTGGTTAGTGTTCTCACCATCAACGATTTTTTTTTACAAAGAATCTACATAAAAATCAGTAGAACAGACAATCACGTTTAGCAAGGTCATGGTACAAGGTCACAAAGCCATATACAGAAATCTAGTGTTGGCCTATATACAAGCAATGAGCAATTCAAAAATAAAATTGTAAAGGCACAAGTTACAACATCAAAAAAAGCTTAAAGGAACATTACTGTATAAATCTACCAAAATGCATTCATTATCTGTATCCTAACAACTATAAAAACTGATCAAAAGTACTCAAATGCAACCTACATAAGTGGAGAGAGACTGTGTGTGTGAATTGTACAAATATCAAAACATTTATTCTCCCTAAACTTATCCATAGATTCACCTCAATACCAATCAAAATCTCAGCAGAATTTTTATTTATTTAATTTATTTTTTTCATTGAAGGAAGGCATTGAATATGCTTCTGGATAGGCCATGTGGATTACAAAGGAGGCTACTGTGCTTTTTTAAAAAACTATCTTAACTATTCTTTATATACATAAACATAAACATAGCTTTTCTTTCAGTTTGTCACACAAGTGCAACAATATGAGGCTTGCACATGTGTGTCTTATTTCACTGATAAATATGTGCTGAAGGTGCATCCATTTAAGTATAAAAGTGTCCAGTTTATCATTCTTTATAACTGAGTAGTATTCCATTATAAAGAAATACCACATCTTTTTTGTTCATTTGTCAGTCGATGGACATTTAGGTTGTTTGCTAGATCTAGCTGTTATGAACTGTGCTGCTATAAACATAGGAGCACATATATTACGGTGGTATAGTGTTTTTAATTCTTTTGTGAAGATACCCAGAACAAGAATTAGCTGGGTCAAGTGGGACCTCCAATCCTAGCTTTTTGAGGAATCTCCATAATGACTTCCACTGTGGTTGCACCAGCCTGAATTCCCACCAACAGTGGACAAGGGTTCCTTTTTCTCCACAGCCTCTCCAGCACTTGTTATTGGTTGACTTCTTAATATGAGCCATTCTTTCTGGGGTGAGATAGAATCTCAGTGTTGCTTTCATTTGTAGCTCTCAAATGACCAGTGCTGTTGAACATTTTTTCACATATTTACTCACCATTTGTACTTCTTCAACTGAAAAGTGTCTTTTCATCTCAGATGTCCATTTTTGGATTAGGTCTTTAAATCTGGAAGGACTGATTTTTTTGAGTTCTTTACACATTTTTTATAGTAATCCTTTATCTGAGGGACAGCTGGCAAACATTTTCTCCCACATTGTGGGTTGTCTCTTCACTCTGTTGGTGGTTTCTCTTGCTGTGCAAAAGCTGTTCAGTAGGATGAGATACCTTTTGTTGATTCTTTGTGATAGCTCCTGTGCAATCTGGCTTTTATTCATAAAGTCTTTGCCTACACCAATGTCTTCAAGAGTTTTACTTACTCTATCTTCAGCAAATTTAATGTTTCTGTTTTAATATTGAGATCTTTAACCCATTCAGATTTTAGCTTAGCACATGGTGAAAGATATGGGTCCAGTTTTAATCTTCGGTATGTGGAAAGCCAGTTTTTTCAACACCATTTATTAAAGAGGCTTTCTTTCTTCCAATGAATGTGTTTGGCACCTTTGTCAAAGATAAGGTAGCTTGGTATGTCTGCAGTTGTTTCTGCATCTTCTAATCTATTCCATTGATCTTCGGGTTTTTTGTTTGTTTGTTTGTTTGTTTGTTTGTTTTTTGTTTGTTTTTTGCTGGTACTACACTGTTTCTATCACAGTAGCTTTATCATATAATTTCAAGTCAGGAATTGTGATGCCACTTGTCTTCTCTTTGTTGCCCACGATTGCCTTTGCAATTCTAGGTCTCTTCTGGTTCCAGATGAATTTTAGGATTGTTTTCTCTAACTCTGTGAGATATGCTATTGGAATTTTGATTGGGATTGCATTGAATCTGAATAACAGTTTTGGAAGAATGGCCATTTTCACAGTATTTATTCTTCCTACCCAAGAGCATCATCAACAACAATTTTAAATAGATCTTTGGAAAACTTCCTGCAGCTTTACCATCATGTTTCACCTTGCACTTTATGGTATGAAGATGGCTTCTTCTCTTAAATTCCATGAGCCAACCATGCTGACTTCCAATTTTTCTTCTGCAGCTTCCTTGCACTGATTGTTCATAGAGATGAAGACTCGGGGTCTTGCTCTGGGTGGGACTTTTTCTTTAGGGAATGTCACGGCTGCTTTCATGTTCTATCTAGACTACTAAAACTTTCTCCCTATGAGCAGTGAATGTTTAACTTTCTTGTCATTCACATGTTCATCGGAATAGAGCTTATAATTTCTTTAAGCAAATTTTCTTTTCATTCACAACTTGGTTAATTTTCCATGTAAGAGCTTTCAGTCCATCTCAGGTTTTAGAGTTCCTCACACAGCTTTGTTGTTTCTACATTTCTAATTCAAGTGAGAAAAATGAAACACCTCATTTGAACACTTCGATGTTAGGGTTAGGCTTACACACTGCATAATTCCATTAGTGTTCTGTTTAAGGAAAGAGAGGAACCCAAGCAGAGGGAGACAGATGGGTGAACAGTCGGTTGGTGGGGTTGGAACACACAATATTTATCAACTAAATTTGTTGTCTTATGTGGCATGAATTGTCGCACCCTCAAACAATTTCAATGGTATCATCAAAGATAATGGACCACCAGAACATTTTTATGCAAAATTGTAAATACTGCAAAAATTACCAAAACTTTACACCAAGACAAAACTTGAACACACACTTTTGGAATATAGCATTAATAGAGTTGCTGGCAGCAGGGTTAATCAAAATCTTTAATTTACAAAAAACACAATACTTGCACAGTAGAATTATATAAAGCTCAATAAAATGAGAAATGCTAATATTATAATTTAAATCTTATCAGCATCTTGAAAGCACTAATAAAATTACACAACAGTAGAAATTTTCATAAAGATTAAGTGTGGCACAAGTAACCTCATAAGAGGTTTTAGCAGGAAGGAAAATGGAAATGTGTTAAAATATCACTATCTAGATTTTCTCCACCTTAACATTTACAGGCATTTAGTTTGAGAATCACAGTGCACAGAAATTTCCCTGATGCTTACACATACACTAAATAAGATTAAAATAATTTCATATATATATATGTATATGTGTATGTATATATGAATTATAAAATAATATCAAACATTAAATGTAAACTATACTGAAAACAATCATACAGGTATATGTGTAAACACTTTTCTCATACTGAACTCAGATTAGCAACAAAAATACTAACATTTTTCTTTGAACGTCACTATTTCAGTGTGTGGTGTGAAAAGAGCTGTGATAACTTTGCAAGGTGATCCTTTCAGGACAATTCGGAAACCTCTCAAATTAAGTAAATTAGATTTTCAAAATCACTTACATGAAAAAATGCACGTATTTTTCCAAAAAAATAAATTAATCTTCTCCAAGTGAGGTCTTTCAAGTATATGATCTAGGATATATCATTACCATAAGTTGAAATAAAATTTTACTAAAATGGTTATCAGTATGAAGGCATAATTTTAATTCAATTTTTAATTTAAATTTTAAAAATCAGATAAAAACAAATTAATTTTCTAATAAATATAGTTTACAAAGCAACAATAAATTCCCCTTAGAATTCTGAATACACTTTTAAAATTTCATTACATATCTACACTACATTATTTTTTATGTAGTTTCAAAACATAAAAAAAGACATGAAAATGTGATTTTTTTCTGAATCCTATTTTAGAGTTTGCATAAAGATAGTTTAAGTGATACAGTAAAATCAATTTCATGTTAAGAGAAAAATAATGATAATAATTGTAGACATGAAATAAAAAATCCTCAGGTTTTTTAATAAAGTAAATTGAATTAAAAACCTTAAAATTAAAAAAGCAAGAGATTTTGACCAAAAAGCTCCAGATTTTTTTTCCTACGGGCTTGTCACTTTGTTAATTGGAATATTACATAAGAAACATTATTTCAGCTCTCTTTAAACTCATTGGACTTAGATAACCAGAAAATTTGTGAATTACTCAGTAGCATGTCAGCAATACAAGAGCTACTAAAATTGCAGACATTTTCCACCTACAAGAACCAATTTTTTTTTCCTCAGAAGTAGAATGCATGCTGTTGACAGTGGCTACAACCTCAAAACACTTCATTTTTCTCCACTTTTATACATTTGCCTCTTTGCTATTGGAATTTAATCTCATTATTTCTTCAGGGAGACTGAGGCTGAGGTCCGGATGAAATATGAGAGCACAGAGGGTGGCCTCAGTTGTCCCAATATTGGTCTCAAAGTTCATATTCCTCCTTTGTAGAATAATGTACATCATAGCTACTAATCAAGATAGACAGACTGACTATTTCCCAGTTCATCGTATCAATGTCTTTAAACTTGGACACTTTCTAGAGACTTTCACTTCAGTGTAAGTTAAAAGACTTAAAAAGTATACAGGAAACTGATGTCATGTAGTGAAAATTAGCAAATTAGCACTGAAGAAACTTTCGTGAGAAGACAGAAGGGACTGAAGGGGGACATCTGGAATGTGTGTTTTCCTCAATGAATTAATGGAGGACAAAGTCATGCAGTGTAATAGACAACGACTCAGAATTCTGTTTCGGTCCTTTCTACTAGGTCTTTTACTAAATGCTGTATCCTTCTTTGCTCTCATAGTATTCATTTCTAAACTGGAAAAGCTGGAAATCTGGGCTATGATGTTCTTCTCAGTTCTAAAAGCCAAACCTTCCCCTCAGTCAATTTGGAGACAAAACAAAAGAAAATGGCCTCTCTGGACAACAGTACTAATATTTAGGTTAGGAAGGATGAAAAATGACTCATGTGGGAGGGCGGTGTTAATAAAGATCTGGAGACCTTCACAAAAGAAGTGATAGTTTAATACACCATCAATAATGGTTAGAGTCTCTGATTTAAGGTAAGCAAGTGTCTTTCAAAATTCTTTTGGTTACTTTCCAGTGAAGCTTTCAATTTGTGTCAACTCTCGCTTCCTCTCTAAAATGAATTATAGGATCATTTCAGATGTTAAACTTAAGTGTAACTTCCTTAATTTTCTCAGGATCAAAAATATTGTAAGTTATGGGGGGAAATGTAGTAAGCTACTAAACTTAAAAAATGAAACATGTGAATCTATGTTTCTTTACATCACTAGGATGATCATCTATATGTTTGTGATTAGTGTGTTTGTGCAAATAAATAAACATATTTATCCAGGTCTATGGGTGATGGTAAACAAGTTTCTGTTGAAATTTTCATATAAAACTCTGTGAAATAGATATTTTCACCTTTTCAGAGAGACTCCAATTGTTGTGAAAACATCCTTGAATATACGAAGTGTACTGTAGGTTACACTTTTTTAAAAAATTCTCTTTTTTAGAGTCCTCTGTAGTAGAAAGTAAAATTTAACTCATATTCCACGGAAAAACCTCAGTGAAATTGGAAGCCTATGGAAAATCATGAAGACGTTTTCTAGTCACAAAAAGTCCTAACTTATCTACGAGACAAGCTACAGAAATATAAGAAAAAATCATATTAGACAATAATAAGCCTAGACCCAAGAAAGAATGGATGGGTGACACATGGCTGAGTGAGATGTCAGTGGGTTCTGGCTAAGGCTTCTGTTTAAGGGTGGTGTTGAATCCCATCATTGACAGCTACCTGTTGCAGACTCCAGGAAATAGACTTCCTAGGAGTCAGAAATCCAGTTCTAGCTCTACCTCTTATTTTATTGTTTGAATCTGAGGATTCATTGAAGTCCTCTGGGATATGCTCATTCATGAATGAAGATCTGAGGCAATGCAGTCACCAAGTTCCAACAACTGTAGAGGATTCCAAATTAAATATATAAATTAGAATTCTATTTATAGTAGCTTCCCTCATGGGGCAGAAACAAACAAATCAGGTATTGTGTTAGTAACAAGTCTGAGAAAAGTAGAAAAGGGTCAAGATGGAGTGTAACATCAAAGAATCCAGAGTGTAAATGCAATGAGAAAAATAGCTTTTATTGCAAGTGGATATAATTTTTATGAACTACAGCTAATGTTATACACTTGTACATTTTAGCTCAACTGGAAATGTTAAATATCCTGGAGATAGTTTTTTTTTTTTTTTTTTTTTTTTGCTTATTATTTAACTTGCAACTTTCCAATAAAAACAGAGTTTCATTTATTCAGTCATTTTTTTCTCAATATGTTGCTCAGGCTCTCTACTGCATAAGGTATATACACTATTTGTTAGGGTTGGAGAGTTAAATAAGACATGTATTATGGATTTAACAAAAAGGTTGCTGAACTCCTAACACTTAGTACCTATGATTGAATGTGTCTATACTGGGAAATAGAGTTTTTAAGTAGATAGGTTAAAATGCGTCACTGGAGTAGTAGCTAATTTGACGTGACTGGCATCCTTATAAAAAGTGAAAATAGGACACAGAGGCAGACAGACATAAAAGGAGAGTGTCCTGCTGACATGATGTGAGAGCAGAAACCAGCAAGATGATTTCAGAAAGTAAATGATTGCCAACAAACTCCCTAGATTTGAACAGACCTATGTCATAGCCCTTGGAGGAAACCAACCAGATGACAACTTGATGGGACCTCTGGACTCCCAAACCAGGAGAACAACATTTCTCCTATTTCAGTTACCATGTGGGGGCACTATACTCATCAATGTATAGTCCTCTGATGAGTTCATAGCTGTATATACTGTTAAGTGGTGGGCCGGTGGGAAGAAGAGGTTCACTTGGGTGTAAACCGGAAGGATGTGCTTTTGTCCACAGTCTCTTCTTCTTGCTTTACCTCTGCTTACTGGCTGACAAGTGCTGAGCAGCTTTCCTCTGCCATGCTTTCCTACCATCCTGTTTCTGCTTTGGAGCCAGCTTATCATGTATGGACTGAACCCCCTGAAACTATGAGCCAAAATAAATCTCTTCTCCTCTAAGTGACCTGTGTCAGGTACTTAGTTCCAGTGATGGAAGAATGACTAATACAAAGCACAAGTAAAATAACATATGAAATGACACTATGCCACTGAGGTGTCTACATTTCACAAGTTACAAAACAGGGAAGTTGCTGTATGTAACTATAACACTGTAAATTTTTTTTGCCTGAAATCAAAATATATAGGTTTTCAATGAAAGTCTGAAGCCAAGAAAACTTTGGTCTATGTATCTCAGTCTGAGCTACATCACTTTAAACTTTTCAATAAGATAATAATGGATATTATTTCTAATTCCTAATTACCGACAAGACAATGTTCTAAATGTAGAATTTTCAAATAATCTTTCCATAATGAAGAATTTGAGTTTTTTCTTGTGTACAATACTGCTTTATCCTCTTATTGAAGGGTAGAGAAGAGATCTCAATTTACTTCCTGATGAGTTCACATGCAAAAATAAAGTCAAAAGAGAAAGGTACTTTGTGTACACAGTTGTTTAGAGTTGTAAAACTTCAGCATGGATTATGGAAAAAGCACTATTTTTCAATACCAAGGATTGAAACAGGGTTTTCATACTGAGCTACATCCCTAGTTCTTTTTTTTTATTTTTTTGAGACAGGGCCTTTAAGTCACTAAGTTGCCTGGTCTGAACTCAAACGTGTGATCTTCCTGCCTTAGGCTTCCAGAGTGTTGAGACAACAGGCATGGCCTACCATGATATATATATATATATAAAATATAAGAATATATATAACATATATAAATATATATATTATACATATCACATATAAATATATATCATATATATCGCATATACATATGTATGATATTTAAATTCTATGACAATTTTATAAAGTAGATGCCTTTAAAAGAACAGAAAAATAGGGATCAGAGTTTTCCAAGAAGCCTAATGATGTACACTTAGGATATCAAAGCCCTAGCTTTTGCTGTAATCAGGTGCAGCTCTCACACGGAAAGAACCCCTTGCAATAAAAACCTGTTTTTCCAACACTACCTGCAAATAGATGCCTTACTTAATGCATAACCATTTAACTATTTGAAATGTCAGAGAGCTTAATGTATAACATATTAGGTCTTGATTATATTCATATTAAATTGATAATTTCATTTAGGTCACCATTTAAATGCCAGTAACTGAATTAAAATCTACCCATGATCAATGTTTGTTTAATTAATGACTACAGTGAAAAATTTAATAATTATTTCAGAGTGTTCTACAGAATTACCTTGGTAGCTAGAGGTTCCATTAATTAAAAATAATCAGGACTGAGGGTCATGCTGGTCCTGGTGTAACAGAGACACAGTGAAAGAGATAGTTGTAGATTTCTGTAATCGCAGAAATGTGTAGCGGACAGGCGATACAAAGCCCTGAGATCAAAGTGATTATGAGAGGTGTGTAGGACACTCAAACCAGGCCCGGTTCCTGTCACCCCTTAGCCATTTCCCTGGTTCTGCTGGAAGTGTTTGACTTCCTTGGCTCTTTAGCATAGAAAGGGAGCAACAACCACCTAAAGAGGCAACTTTCAATCTTCTCTATTAGTGAAGATAATAATGAGAATAATCTGATACATTTATACTATATATTTTCAATCTTCCTACACATAATGGCCCTCATGACTATGTACTTTAAGACATTTTTAAACCTTTGTTTTCAGTTGGCAAATTGTATATGTATTATATATATATACATATTATATACATATATATTACATATATACAATTCATGAGGTATAATGTGATGCTTTGATGTATATGTACATTGTGGAGTAAGTAATAAGTTCTGGTGTTCTATTGCATAGCTAGGTGACAAGTTACTAATAAAATTTTATATATTTCCAAATAGCTAAATGACGATATTAAGTGTTCTTACCACAAAGAAATGATAAATATTTGGGTTGATAGATATGCTAATTATCCTGAATTGATCATTTCACCATGTACTTTATAAGTTAAAAATATACAGGCTGTTATTTAAATATCCATTGCATACTTAATCCCTCATGTAAAGAAAAAGTGTCTCTATTCATTGGATTATGAACTCAACACTTGATTTCAATTTAGTAACCTGCTTTGATGGTTAAATTTTGAATTCGGTTTTGAACATCTCTCCACTGTTACAATATTTGCTATTTTGTAAGAATATTTAGAAATGCTATTATGTGGTATAAAACAAGTCACATCATTTAAACTGTAAATTCTGTATTTCACTACTCCTGATATTCCAAATGCACAAAAATGCAGTGTTAGAAACTATTGCACTTAACTACATAGGCAGAACTCCCAAAATTATCCAAATTGTGTGAACACTATTTTGAAAAAACATACATTTGAATGCACTCTTTATTTGAAATTATGAAAAGCATGACCACACACTCATGAATAAGCATGAATGCCCACTGTGGTTATCATAATTTTAATCCTTGCAAAAATTCTAAGGGTGACCCTGGAGTATGTAAGAGAATAGGAAAATCATTCATGCATTACCTGTGGAGCCAGTGCTTCCTCTCTGCGACCTTTCTGTGGTAAAAGTGTCAGAGAAAGGAGAATACCACTGGCCCTGTGCCACCAGGCTAACTCCACAGCTGTTACAAGTCTGACTTATGCTTCCTGTGGATACAATAAACATTGCAATGTCTGCTGACCTAATGTAATTAATAGCCGCTATCCTGCCAAAACATAATCACAATATCTGAAGACTATACAAAACATAATTGAGTGTTTCATCTATTTCTCAGAAAGCATTTCAAATGTCATTATCACATTACAAAAAAGGCATTCAGAATTTTCAAGGTCAACCAGAAGGCTCAAATGCTTGAATTAGTGCTACCAGCACTGCTGCCAACTCTCATTCAATCTTTTTGTTTTAAAATAAATTTATCTGTTGTCTAATTCTTCCCTAATTCAATTTTAAATGATACCTAAAAACATAAAATTATACATATTAATCTGATATCATGTGATTTCTTACAAGTATATACTACATAATAGTTAAATCAGCCTAAATATACCTATCATAGCTATCAAATATGCATCTTTTTATGATGAAAGTATTCGAAATTCTTTTTGCCTGCTTTTAGAAATA
>RJWM01031601.1:0-22264 GCA_004363535.1 Dasyprocta punctata | reverse complement strand
CAAAATCCTGACACCCCTAGCCGGGCGTGGTGGCGCACGCCTTTAATCCCAGCACTCGGGAGGCTGAGGTAGGCGGAGCACGGTGAGTTCGAGGCCGGCTTGGGCTACAACGCAGCGCAAGGCCCACCTGAGCTACATAGTGCGACCCTGCCTCAAAAAACCAGGGCCGGGAGTTTGGCTCAGTGGCTTAAGCGCCTGCCCTGGCAGGCGCAAGGCTGTGAGTTCAATCCCCGGTGCCGCAAAAAAAAAAAAAAAAAAAAAAAATTCCTGACACCCCTGTCAACCCGTGGTGGGGCTTCAACCCACCACCGCTCATTCCTGAATCATCCGAGGCTTTGTGGATGGCCTGAATCCTTTCTGAAGCTCCTGAAAACTCAGCCAAAGCCCCCCAATCCTGTACCCTCTGCTGTTTCTGGAATCTGAGAAGGCCCGAGTTCCAGCTCTGCCCCAGACTGTACTTGGGAGTTATCGTCACTTCAGTTTGCCGGGCCAAAGTCCTCTGCAGCCACTCTGGCCAGGTCACCAAGGGCTGAGTGGCCCCAGGACCCCGCTCTACGGGCGAGGAGAGGCGTGTGATGTTCCCAAGAAGGGCAGAAGTCATGGGGTGCCCGTGTGCTCCCGGGCTGGACTTCCCTTACCAGGGCGCCTGGCGAGCCCGCGACACCTACGCCCCCTGCTGGCGGCCGCGGGAAGCTCCAGGCGAAACGGCGCGAGGACGCTGGAGAAAAGCAGGCTTCCCAGCTTTTTTGTTTTCTTCCACGTATATTTTTTGTTTTTCTTTTTTTTTTTTTTTCTGCAAAATGTCTCGGTTCTTCCATAACTTATAAACATGATTTATACCGAGGGGTAGAAGGGAGAGCGGGCGGGACGGGCTGACAGCAGGGCGCTCCTCTCGCTGCCCCTCGGGCGGACAGGCGGGCGGGCGGCTCTGCGGGACACCACGCCGCTCCTCCCTGAGGTTGTGCTGCCGCCTCCGCCCGCCCGGGCGCTCAGGCTCTGTGCTCCTGGCTCCGCATCCCCTCGGGCACCGCAGGCCCACTGTGCTCGCTGCCCCTCGCGCTCAGAACCCTCGGTCCCAGGCCCCCTCCTTAGCTGCGGGGTGGTGGCCCCCTCCTTTCCGCTGCCCCCGGCCCCCAGGAGGAAGGGAGAGGAGGGGGGCTGGGGCGCCCTCCGCGGGGAGGGGCGGAGCGGGATCTGGGGACGCAAGCTCAGCCTATGGTGAGACCGAAGCCGCACTGGAACTTGTTCTTGCGGTGGTTCAGAAAGGCCCCGAGCGCCAGCGTCAGGGGCAGCGGCGGCAGCTTCTTCTCCAGCGTGGCTCCCACGATCCAGTTGCTGTCCACCGACCCTGGCGGAGGGCGGGGCCGCGCAGCTGAGATGATATGTAGTCCCCCCTCCACCCTGTCAGTCCTGCCCCGGGGGGTGGGGAAGGGGTGCGCCCCCACACGGAGACTGCACGCCACTGCAACCTCACCGGCCCAGGGAGCGGACGGCTTGGGCCCCCGGCCCTCTGCTTGGGGACCATGGACCTGCGGGGAGCCCGACCCCAGCCCTGCTCATGCTGACTCCTCACCTCCCTGTGATCCTCTGCTGAGACAAGGCTGGGCAAGTGCAGTGTGGTTTGAACCCATCTGCCGGGCGTGGGCCCTTGCCAGGCAGACAGGGTCAGGGGCTGTGGTGGGAGGAGGCCCACAGAAGGCCCCACACACTGCTGTCTCCTGTCACCTCCCTTGGCCTCTATGCCCACTAAAAGCTGAGTCTCTTTGATCTATTTTCGATTCAGGGAAACTGAGGATTTTACCTTTGAAGAGCAGGTTGGCCTTGGGCAGGTCCAGCTGGTACCCAAAGGAGACGCTGGTATCCTGCATCCTTGTGCTGGCTTCGAACTCCACACCCACCTGCAGCTGGAGGAGCCAGGCCAAGGCCCAAGGGTGAGCGCCCACCTGGATGCCCAGCCTGGGAGACACAGAGGTCACCCCCCTTCCCCACTCACCTGGTCACTGGCTTTGTGGTAGTATGTCGCATGCATGCCCGCCTGGCCTAGCGTCACTGTTGCCAACCAGTTGTTTACTGAAAAGACAGCAGGGTGGGGGCAGGGGCAGGTCACAAGAGGACACTGCCACGTGGGAACCAGGGTCGCATGCTCACACTCGGGGGCCTGCCCTTCAGTCCCTCCGCCCCCAGCCCCAGCTCACGTGTGTATTTCCCAGCTAGAGACATGACGGTGCCCTCCTCCCCGGGCCGCCGGTGGTAGACCAGCTCTCCGCCCAGAGCCAGACACGGCGTGATGCTCTGGAGGTAGTGGGCCACGAGGATCCCTGTGGGGAGGCGGTGGTCAGTCACACCCACATTGGCACTGCACTGTGCTCAGGAAGCTGCGACGCGACTGCAGAGGCCTGGGCTGCCCTCAGGCCCCATGCCTGCTCCTTGCTGGTCGTTCCCAGGCAGTCCTGGGGCTCTGAGGTCAGCCTCCTGCACCCGTGGTGGCCATGTCACCTGGGACCTCGACCCCCTACGCAGCCCCGTGCAGCCAGCACTCATTCACCATCTACAGGAGGGCAGGAGCCAGGCTCTGGGTCACCTTTTGCTGCCAGTAGATGGAAGGTGCAATGGCCGGGTGACAGCTGGGGCCCAAGTCCTGCCTCCGGTGTCACTTGACAATCTAGTTACTGCCTGGGGTTGTCACAAAGGCTGAATGACAGCTTCCCTACACCTGGGGTGGCCACTCTGGTGCCACCCCCGGGCCAACGTGTGACTGTGCCTGGGGCCTCGCCGAGGGAACATCTTACATGCCACACACGCGCGGTTCTCCAGCGTGGAAGAACCGGGAAGGAAGCAAGTGGGGAAGGAGATCAAGTGACAGACGCAGGAAATGAGTGACACAGGGCGAGCTGGGGAGGCAGGGGTAGTCAGCCAGGCTGTGGGGCCGCTCAGGAGCAGAGCACGCACCTACTGTGCTCGAGGCCCTGGCGCCCTCCCCACAAGGAAAAGGAAAAGGAAACAGATGGGGAACAGGCCCTTCTCCCCCGGGGTGCTGGGGGACTTCCAGGGTGCCTCGGGACCTCCTTGCTGAAGCCTGACAGGCACAGCTCTACTGGGACACCGAGTTCAGCTAAGGGGGACTGAGAAGCCACCTCCACTTGAGATGGGGACCTCGGCTCAGAATCTCTTACCCCTGCCAAGGGAAGTATTTGGACTGAGGACTGAGGACTCTCTAAACCTGCCACCCTCCCAGTGCTGGGGGTTGAACCCAGGGCTTTCCCACGGAGTCACACCCCCAGCTTCTCATCTGCCCTTTTCAGGGGACCTCTGACATGACAGAGGGATCGTCCTTAAAACACAAGCCTGACTTTACACCCAGAACCTGCCATGGCTCCCCAGTGCCCTGGAAAGATCCTGGCTCCTTAGTGTGGCTGCAAAGCCCCGTGGGTGGCTTGGTACCAGCATCAGAGCGAGGCCACAGCCTCTCTGCCCCATGCCGACGACCTCAGTCAGCCTGGGCCACACGTGCGTGTGCACCTCTCTCCTCACTTTGGGCCCAGCTGGCTGGCTACCTGCACTCACACTCCCTAGATCTGGCCACTTCCTCCAGTACGCCAACCCCTGGAGCCACCACCACCATGGCACCCTCGGAGTGGGCGACACAGATGGTCTGACCTGTGAAGGCCGCACTGTGACCGTCCGGCTTTTCCCTGGACTAGTGACATGTGGCAGGAGTCTCTGGCAGTGGCAGATCCCACTCGGCCCCCAATGGAGAGGGTAAAGGACGGTGCTCCATGGCGCACTGCTGCTGCCCCGGGGCCTCCAACCTGGCTAAGGGGTCTCACGATTCTCCTTTACTGGGGACAGAACCCCAGCTTCATGCAGGCTGACGTGCTCTGCCCAAGCTGCACCGCCCCAGGATTCACCGCTGACCTGCACCTGCCCAACTCCTTAGCTGCCCCCTACTGCACCTGTCCACATCTGGCCCCACTGCGCCTGAGCACAAAGTTCTAAACCAGCCGGGGATTTAGCTCAGTGGCCAAAGTGCCTGCCTGGCAGGGCTGAGGTTCTGAGTTCGATCCCCAGTACCAGAAACAAAATAAAACAAAAAACAACCCCCCCGCCCCCCCCGAAAAAACCAAAGTTCTCAACCAGCCATCACTTTGCCACCCTGGAGACGTCCCTGGTGGGCCCGGCTTGGGGAGGCTGGCCTTGCATCCAGAGGATGGGGAAGGCCACCCTGATACTGCCCAGGTCAGCCTCACCCAAGAGTGTGGCTGAGGTCAACAGTGCAGGTGGAGAAACCGGGGCCAGTGGCGTATTTCTGCACTTAAAAGTCAGTGGCTAGCCAGGCGTGGTGGGGCATGCCTTTAATCCCAGCACTCAAGAGGTTGAGGCAGGAGGATTGTTGTTAATTCAAGACAACCTGGGCTACAAAGTGAGTTCAAGGCCAGTCTGAACTGCATAGTGAGATCCTGGTCTCAAAAACAAAACAAAACAAAACAAAACAAAACAAAACAAAACAGGGCCAGGGATTTAGCTCAGTGGCGTAAGTGTCTACCTGGCAGACACAAGGTTGTGAGTTCAATCCCCGGTGCCCCCCACCCAAAAAAAAGATACTGGCTGGCATGTCTGGTGCTCAGGAGAAGTGTGTTGTTGGAGCAAAGGAGACGAGAGCCAGAGGCCTGCGAGGGCGCAGGGCAGGCCCAGATTCAGCGGGAAGGAGTCGCTCTGCCCTGTTCATCTCCTTAACCTGAAGGGCGGGGCGGCAGTGAGGAAGAGGTTGGCTGGGCTGGTGCACCTGGCCTCTGCCCTGCTGGGCTCGCAGTGGCACTCCTGGGGCAGCTGCCAGGGCAGGTGTGCAGCACCTGGGGGACAGCGGTGTTTGGTTCCAGCTGGGCAGGATCTTTCTACCTTAGCCACTTCACACACTGCCCTGGTTTTATTTTTTGGAGTGGGAGAGTGCTAAACTGCAGCCCCAGCCTGGTTTTTAAAAACAAGGTCTCACTGTGCGGTTCTAGATGGCCTTCAGTTCACTATGTAGTCCAGGCTGGCCACAAACAGTGATATTCCTGCCTCAGTCTCCCAAGTGCTAAGATTACAGGTACCTGCCACCACAGCTGGCACAGGGATAAGTATGTTTATAGGAATTTCTGTATGTGATCATGGGACAAGTCTTTTGATTTTTTTTTGTTTTTTGAGACAGGGTCTCACTGTGTAGCCCAGGCTGTTCTCCAACTCATAGTGATCTTCCTGCCTCAGCTTTAGCCAGTTTTTCACAGTTTTGTTTTGAAGCTGGGCATGGTGGCACAGCCTATAATTCCAGCACTCTGGAAACTAAGGCAGAATGATGGCTGCGACTTTGAGGTCAGCCTAGGATACACAGTGAGTTCAAGGCCAACCTGGAATACCAAGACCCTGTCTCATAAAACCAAAAATAAATTTGAGACAGGGTCTCTCTACATTGTTCGTGCTGGACTTGAATTGGCGAGCCTGCTGCTTCAGCCACCAGAGTCACTGGGATGACAGGTGTGCACCGCCACACCTGGCCTGTGGTGCCTTCTTCACGGGAGCGCCCTCCTTTCGAGTTCCCTCACGAGGCCCCCTCTGCTGGACACTACCATTTTAGAGGCTGGCCCTGTCACTCGGGTTAAGACAGATCCCTCATAGCAAACCCAAATTTTTCCCAGGGGGATTTGTTTTTTTTTGAGACAGGGTCTCTGTAATGTAGGCTGGCCTTGTACTTGCAGCGATCCTGGCTCAGCCTCCAGAGCTGGGATTCCAGGCCTGTGTCATCACACCTGGCTCCCAGGTGGGATTTCTTAAGCAGGAACACACTGTATCAACACTATTCCAAAGGCAAGAGCCAGATGTGGTGCTGCATGCCTGTAATTCCAGCACTCAAAAGGCTGCGGCAGGAGAATTGCCCCAAGTTCAAGGCCAGCCTGGAATACACAGCAAGACCTCATCTCAAAAAATGAAAAACAGAAAATGGGCAAATGTGTCTAGCCAGGTACAGTAGTGCATGTCTGTAACCCTAACTACTCAGGAGGCTGAGGCAGGTGGAATCACAAGTTCAAGGTCAGCCTGGACAATTCAAGTGAAATTCTGCTTCAAAATAAAAATGAAAAGGGGTTGACAGTTGGGTGTGGTGGTACACACCTATCATCCAAGCACTCAGGAGGCTGAGGCAGGAGGATCACCTGGAGTCTGAGGCCAACCTAGACTATATAATGAGACCATTTCAAAAAGCTGAGAAAAAAAAAAAAAGGGTGGTGCTGAGGAGGTAGTTCAGTGGCAGAGTGTCTATGGGTTGGATCCCCAATACTAGGGGGTAAAAAAAAAAAGGGGGCAAGTGTCTTCCCCATTGGCCTGGCAGCCCCACGAGGGCAGGCCTGGGCTGTGTGGTCACGGCTATGTGTCCCCAGGCCCGGCACACACCTGGGCAAGGTGTTTGGGACGCAGTGAGAGCCCAGGCTCCAGGAGCCCAGCCTTGTTTGGCTCCCAACCAACCCGAAGCTGACCTACCCTAGTGGTGACCTGGGTCCTGTCCATGGCAGGATGGCACAGTGACCCGAGAACATGAGGTGACACCTGTGAGATCTGAGGGACAAGGCGCTGCAGTGGCCACGAGCACCGGGAGGCTATGGAGCGTGTGCTGCAGGCACCGAGGGCACAGTGGTGACCAGGGGGCTGAGGTTGCCCTTGGCACTTCACCCAGCAGGGTGGACGCACTGTCGGGTGGGGACTGAGGTGGCCTGGCTTGGCACAGCCAGGTCTAGGCCAGGGTGACAATGCAAACTGTGAAGACGGCCCGTGCATGTGGCAAGAGCGGGAGATGCTGCGTGGGGCCGCCTCACCCGAGGGACACTTCTCCCGCCACCTCCCTGGCCCACTCCAGCTCTTGTCGCTGGGCAGCGGCCTCTTGCTCTGTCTTTGCAAGCTGGAAGGCGATGGCTGCCCTGAGACGAAGCTCTGGCCTCTGACAGGCAGCCAGAGGTGAGGACACTCCCCAGCCCCCAACCTCACAAACACCTTCACTGAGGATGCCACCCACCCCTCCAAGGTCCCCAGCTCACCCCACAGCCCTGGCTGTCCCACGCGCTGGGCAGGCACTCTGTTCGCGGCCGTCAAGGTCCCCACCTGACAGCCACACGGCTGCTGTGCCTGCCAGCTGGGTGCAGGCCCTGAGGGCAGCCTCAGTGCCTACAACACTGTGTATATAGTACATGCTCAGTTAGATACTTGTTAAAGACAGACACCCAGGGCTGGGCACGGTGGCATATGCTTGTTACCCCGGCCAGAAGACTGAGGCAGGAGGATCACTGTGAGTTTGAGGCTATCCTGGGCTACAAAGTGAGTTCAAGGCCAGCTAGCACTGTACAGTGAGACCCTGTCTCAAAAAGACTAAAAAATGGTCTGGGACATAGCTTAATGCAAAGGTGCTTGTCTTAGTCCTCAGTAACACAAAAAAGAGATGAAAGGGGCTCTGGGAAAAGCTTGCAAGCAGCCCAAGCTGACATCTGTTTGCTGGTGCAGGGCTGGAGCTAGAACCTGGGGCCTCAGGCGTGCTGTGCAGTGCTCTCCCACGAGCCTCCCCACCTCGTCTGACCCCCGCAGGTGTAGCTTTTCTTGCAACTGTCCTGTAGGACAGAAGCTTCCCAAGGGCAGACTCTGCTCTCTCGTTTTATTCTCAGTGCCTAGAATATGTATCACATAGTATATGCTTCACAAAAACTCCTAAAATGAAGAGAAAAAGCAATGGCGAGCCAGGCGTGGTGGTGCAGATCTGTAATCCCAGCTCTCTGGGAGGCTGAGGCAGGAGGATTAGAGAGATCATCTTAAAATAAAAGTTCAAAAAAGGGCTGGGGATGTAGCTCAGTGGTAGAGCACCCCTGGGTTCCATCCTCAGTACAGAAAGGGGAAACAAAAACAAAAACAAAAAACAGGAACTGAAAGGGAGAGATCACAATTCCAGATGGTCCTCGTCCCCACTCAACCCAACCACGAACCACCGGCCCCATCCTGGGCTGTCTCCCTCCCCAGCTGCGCGTGGCCTCTGTCGACCTGCAGTAACCCCAGATCCCGGGAGTAACAGTGCCCAGAGCAGCTCTGGGAACTGAGTGCCCATCATGTGCCCGCTGTCACTCACAGCCCCATGCATGTGTGAACTTACTTAACCTTCTCAGGACCCTGTGGGCAGCCCAGGCCAGAGCAGGAAATTGAGGCCCACTTCACAGCTCAGACAGCACACGGGGCTGGGGCTCCAACTTGTGTCCCTTCCCAAGACACCTCATAGCCTCGTTTTCTCTTCTGCCTCCTTGTACTGTGGAGTGAACTCCCTTTTGGAATGTTTAATTTTGACACAAGGTCTTTCTAAGTTGCTAAGTTGTCCACGCTGAGCTTGTGATCCTCCTGCTTCAGCCTCTCAGAGAGCTGACATTACAAGTGGGTGCTGCCATATTTGGAGTCATCCCACTTTGGCTACTTCTCTCAGAGAGAAGAAATGGGAGATCAGAGATGAATGGATCTGTGGGCACGGCAGGAACAGGAGTTCTGTGACCTCTTACCTGAACCCACCAAGACATCTGGGTTCCCCAGGGTGACGGCAGCTGTGAAGTCTGAACCCCGGTACTCCCCATCCACTTGCCAGTTCACAAACTTTGACTGCTGCGTCTGTGGGGGAGGGGAATGTGAGCAGCAGGCATGCGTGGGGGCACCTGTCCACAGGGCAGCGGGGGCAGGGGCACCCTCTCACCTGGATGGCCATCTTGGACCTGAGGCCGGGGCCCAGCTGGTGAATGATCTGAGCATTGAGGCTGCCACTGTTGTCCATATCGCCCACCAGCACAGGGAAGGCCTGGGACGGGGAGCAGAGGGCAGGTCAGAGGTCAGAGGTCTTACTCTGGAAGTGAGCTGCAGCCTGGTAGTGGGGCCCTCCCTGGTTACCTAGATTGAGGGTCCCCACTCATCCTCACAGCCTTTGGGTTCCCCACTGCAGCCCTGTCAGCTCTGGGTTATCACTCCCTGGGAGCAGGTCTGTCCCTGTCCTACTGAAATGTCAATCCCATCGCTGTCTCAGGCCCTGCTGTGTCCCAGCACAGGGCCAGGCACAGACTAGGGGTGCAATGCAAAGATCTGCTGAGTGGATACATTTATTGAAAGGAAGCAGCGCCAGGCATGGTGGTGCACGCCTTTAATCCCAGCACTCGGGAGGCTGAGGCAGGAGAAGCATTGTGAGTTCGAGGCCAGCTTGGGCTACAACATGAGTGCAAGGCCGGCCTGAGGTACATAGTGTGACCCTGCCTCAAAAAACCAGGGCTGGGAGTTTGGTTCAGTGGCTTAAGCGCCTGCCCTGGCAGGTGCAAGGTTGTGAGTTCGATTCCTGGTGCCACAAAAAAAAAAAAAAGAAAGGAAGCAAAAACTCAGTAACAATTAGGAGGACCTAATTCAGCACCACCCCTCCCCATCTAGGCCTGCAGCGCCCCATCCCACTCAAATATTCAGCCTCCTCAGGGCAGCCCCAAGTCTGTGTCTGAAGTAGACATCTGATGAGAGCATCTTTTCCCAGTTCAAATCCGTTCACAGCTCCGCAGCGCCCCCTAGAGAAAGTCTGAACACCTAACCTGGCACCCAAAAACCTGTGTAATCTGCAGTTCAGCCTTACCACACTGCAGGTAATCACTGGTGAGACAGAGCTGTTATGGTCATCTCCCCAGCATAGGGTCAGACAGAGAGCAGGGGTTCAGGGGACACTGCTGGAGGGAGGGATTACCATGGCACAGTGCACCTTGTCCCTGCCCCTCAATGCCCACAAGCACCTCAGCAGCAGGGACCTCCACCTAGCAAAGTCTTCTAAGCTAGATGTTTGGTCACATACTTGTTCTAAGAAAGATACAACGAATGAGTGACAAAAGAACCTACCTCCGTAGGACTCAGCTGCTTTGTCCCCACGTACGTGACCCCGAAGTGGTAGGTGGACTCCCCAATTGTGCTGAGGGCTACTGTGTGGTTCACCTGGAAAGAAGGAGGGGCAGACTTGGTCTCTGGGCTGGGTAGGAATGGAGCCTGGGAGGCATGGGGCTGGTGACACAGCTCAGTGGCAGAGTGAGTACTTAGCATGAGCAGAGCCCTGGGCACCACCCCATCCACACCACAAAGACTGGGAGGTACGGCGTGATGAGACACTCGGAAAGGCTGTGCTGAGGTGGACTACACATTTGGTACTGCACCCTTGCAGGATGTTATGGGGTGAGGGGCACCTCTAGACACTGGGTCCCCAAACCCTACCACTGGCCACATGAAGTCATCAGCCTGGCTTTGTGTCGGAGTCTTTGCAAGTACTGAAAAACACAGTCCTTTAGAGAGACTCAGGTGTGATACATGCATGCAGACGCAGGGGAGGCACTAGGAAGGCTCACCTGGAAATGGTTACTCAACCCTTTGTTGACGGTAAGTTTGACACCCTCCATCTGAATTGGAAACAGCTCTGGAGAAGAGAGACGCTGTCACACTCTACCCTACCAAGCCTCCTCGTTCCCTGCCACACCCCCTGCTGTCTCCAAACACCCACAGAACATCTCGCAAAGTATCCCAACCAATACAGGGAAGGTACTGCCTAGTGGGTAGGGCCAGGACCTTCACCTGTGTCCAAAATCCATGCCACCACCTGTGTGGTGTTAGGCAAGTCACTTTATTCCGATCAAACTCACGTGTGGAGACGGAGATGCTCCACACAGAATAGTTCTAATGATTTAAAGACTAACACATACTGAATACCAGGATGGTGCTCACTAATTAAGTTCCCGCCACCCTCGCGATCATAATTACTACAAGCCAGGATTCAAAGGCCTTGGGTACCAGCCCTCAAGGGACCCTTGCTGACCCTGTGACCTTGGGCCTTAGTTCTATTTCTGATCACACCCAGGAATCAAACGTAGGGAGCGCGGGGGTCCTGAGCTCCCTCAGGCTCTTCTCTACTACTGTGACATTCCACCCTGTCGTTCAGCCATTGGATTTCACAGTTCTAAGCCCCAGTCTCGCCATTCCACCATCCGATCCCAACGTCAACTCCTGCGGCTCGGTTAAACGACTCCAATGGTGCACACCAATTTCCAAGGTCCACCGTGTCCTCCCTTCCCCCGAGATCCGGGCCGTCAACATTCCGCCGGACCCCTCGCCCCTCACCCTTGCACTTCCGGTGGCACTCCTCGAACGTGCCCGGGTTGGGTAGGCAGCCGCAGGCCCCGTCATCAGCGGCCCCTGCAGTGCTGGAAGCTGCAGTCCCGGGCGTCCGGTCCGAACCTCGGCCCGCGCTGGCTCCGGCGCCCAGTCCGCCCCCGAGCGACGGCAGCGTAAAGCCCGGCGGCGAGGGCGGAGGCGGCGGCAGCCCCATGAGGGTTGGCGCAGGCGGTGGCGGCGGGCCTGCGGGCGGCGAGCTAGCGGCCAACACGTTCCCCATGGTCGCCTGCGAGGGTAGATGTCAGAGGGCGGAGGTCAGGCCCTGCTCGCCCCGGGCTCAGCCCAAGGCAACCCCCGCCCTGTTCTGGACCCCAGTTCTCACTGGCTGCAGCGCCTGCTCCCAACCTAGGCTCCGCTCCCACCCCGTGCGCGACGCGCAACCTAAGCCACTGCTGCCGCCGGCGTCACCGTCGCTCCGCCCCGTCTAGCCCATTGGTTCAGTGTACCCTGGGGTCCACCCACTGCCCTGAGGGTCCGACTGTTCTATTGGAGTTCTGGCTGGAAGTTCCACCCATTCCTCTTGAACGTCTTTTCTATTGGTTCCTACGCTCAAGCGGTAAGACAGGGCGCCTCTCCCTTTCCTTTGGCTCGCGGCGCTTTCGACTATTGGCTCGTGGCGCGGCGGGTTCTGGTGCTAGCTAATCATTGGTCTGTGAGGAGCATTTTGCAACGCCCATTGACGCGAAGCTCCGCCCCATCCTGAAGGAGCTCTCTCTTTTGACTCCGCCCCGTGGCACACGCCGTGATAAGTGGTCAGTTTTGGCCCTTGAAGCATCCTGATTGGTTCTGGGTTGTAGAGGGGGTCAATCTCGGTGACGTAAAAGTTTGGCTCGCTCATTGGCTAACGTGCCAGGGTCAAAGGACACAGGTAAAGATGGGTTGCACTGCAGGGGCTGCTAGGCAGCAAGGTCAGGCCTCGCGTCCCACCAAGCATCGCGGCAGGGAAGGCACCCTCTCTGGTTCGGACCGAAAACCGGAAGTGCTGTTTTTCCCACAGTGCCTCGGGAAAAGTCTAACCAGTTCTGTGAACCCTGCTCTGCTTCTTGTTACCCACAATGCCCTCATTACCTCAACAACGCAACTGTAGCCTTAGATCCACCCCTTCGTTACCCATCATGCTGCCTGCTCCTCGCGTTACTGCGGCTTTTATCTCTGACCCATTCATTCCTGTCCCATTACCCAGCATGCATTCGCCCCATTCATTTCGGCTTCATTGCCTCTGAAGTACCGTTAGCCGGTTGCTGCCGCCGGTCGCACACTCATTATCTTTGCAGCATTTTTCTGTTTTTTTTTTTGTTTTTGGTATCAGGGATTGAACTCACAACCTCGCGCCTGCCAGGCAGGCGCCCACGCCACTGAGCTAAATCCCCGGCCCTTTCCAGCCTTTTTCTAATTAAGCATCATGCTTCGGGTCCATTAACTCTGGCCATTACCCGTCATGCTCGCGGCCTCTATTTCTCCATTACTCATCGCTCGCTCTGCCCCTGGCTTATTCGTTTAGATACATTACCCACCATGCCTTTGGCTCCTATTAAAACATTATGCTTGATTTTGCTTTTATCCTATCCCTACTGGCCATTTATCCATTAAATCTGAGCTCCTCTTACCTAATTACGTTACATTTATTTTTGTGCATTGCCCATTAGACTTGTTGCAAATTCTTTTTCGTTACCACCATGCATGTCCTGGAGTGCTCCCCACCGTCTTCCATTACCCATCACTTTGTTTTTGGTTGAGGCACCTTTGCTTATTACCCTGTCAGTGGTTTTTTTCTTTCTCTTGTAGCCGTGGTCCCGTTTGCTTTTGTCGGTAATCCATTTTGACTTTTAGTTCACTGGTTCCCAAGCTCTGGAACCCTGTTCGGTGCCTTCACATCCTACCTGCACCCTCTTCACATCCCACAGAAAACACAAAGTCTGGTCAAAGTATAAACTCATATTTTGTAGGAAATTCTAGGTTACAAAACAACATCATAGCCCCCACCCCCAACCCAGGTAACCCACTTTTTTCCCAAAGGGGGATGTTTAGGACTCATCCCAGTGGGCAGAGATCAGAGGATTCAGTAGTCTTCAAAGTAACAGCCAGGGCCGGGGATACGGCTCGGTGGCACAGGGCCTGTGGCAAGTGTGAGGTCCTGAGTTTGCTTCCCAGTAGTGCCCGCCCCCCAAACAAAAAGTAACAGCCAATTCTTCACCCACAGCTAGGCGACCAAGGCACACACATGAAGTTTTCCTTCAGTAGTGGGCTGCAGCTCATGATCTGTACATAGGAATTGGGGTAGTGGGGCTCAGGAAAGGGCTTGGACCCTGAGACTCCTGCCCGCAGGAGGGGTAGATGGGAAAGCTCGGCCTAAGGCTGGGAATCCCCTTCCCTCTCATCCGTGGGGAGCAGATTGGGAAGGAGACCAAGAGGCTCTGCTGCCTGGAGGGCTCAAGTCTGAGCAGCAGAAAACCCCTAAATGCCTGTGCTTGCAGACCTTCCAGGACTAACTGCCTGAGGACAGATCAGAGGTCTGGAGTCTTTGGGATTTCTGGAGGAGTTGAGTTGATGTGGGCCAGCCAGAGGCGAGCGCTATCTATGGGCTAAGGTCACGGTTTGAGAAAGGAGTCTTTGTGGTCAGAGGCTGTGTAGAAATATCCTCCCTACCTCCTGCTTCATGAGATAAAGTTACCAGGCTTCCACTGTCTTGGCAAGTTTCTCTGGGCCTGAGATCGTGGGTTAGAGGTCACGATGGAGCCACTAAGGTAGAAGTTACAGATGAATGCTCATGTGTTAACTGACAGTGGCTTGGCCAGATGACAGGGGGCACCGGGTCCCTAGCAAAAATATAAGGGAATCAAAGATGATAGGTGAGAGGCCAGAGCCCTCACACATACATGGCCCGAGATACAATGAAGCCTTTGTCCTGGTAGGAATCAGAGGGGCTGTTATAGGACAGGGCGTCGTAGATGGGGTTGATCTTGTCCAGATAGTTTTCCTCCGTCTCCTCCTCTTCTTCATCTTCTAGATTCAGGGAAACCCCTTCCACGCCAGGTGGCCCCAGGGGCACCACAATGGGGGGCCCTAAGCTTGTGGCCCCCAGCAGCAGGGGCCCTGGCCTCTCTTCCAAGGTGGGCAACTCATGGTATCGAGGCATTTCCTAGAGGGGGTTGGAGGAGGGAACTCAAGTTCATCTCCTGAGGCTGACACAGCCTGGACCCGCTCTTGAGCTGGAAGTCCTGACCGCCCCCTCCCTATGCCAATTGGATCCAACTTCAACCTGTCATCCTCATCCCGAGTCAGTACTGTACTGGGGACAATCACACAGCTCGTCTCTAACCCAAAGCCCAGATCATGTTCTTTACCCTGTCATTCCTGAGTCTCACCTTTGTCACTTGATCCCTGGGTCCTTTACTCATGAACACTTGATCTCAATCTTTTTTTTTTTTTCTTTTTGTTTTGGTCTTTTTGAGACAGGGTCTCACTATGCAGTTCACACTGGCCTTGAGCTCACTTTGTAGCCCAGGCTGGTTTTGAACTTCCAACGATCTTCCTGCCTCAGCCTCCCAAGTGCTGGGATTACAACTATGTGCCATGGAGCCGGGCATGGTGGTGCATGCCTTTAATCCCAGCACTGGGAGGCTGAGGTAGGAGGAGCATTGTGAGTTCGAGGCCAGCTTGGGCTACAACGAGAGTGCAAGTCCGGCCTGAGCTACATAGTGCGACTGTGCCTCAAAAAACCAGGGCCGGGAGTTTGGCTCAGCAGCTTAAGCGCCTGTCTGGCAGGTGCGAGGATGTGACTTTGATCCCTGGTGCTGGGGGGGAAAAAAATAAAAACCCACAAAAAAGCCAAGTATGTGCCACCACACCCGGCTGATCTCAATCTTGACTTCAACTATTTAACCTTGAACTTTAAACAGTCCCTTGAACGGAGACACTGCAGCCTGAGTGTCCTGACCTTCAGTGTGACTCTGTTCTCTCCTCCCAGCTCCAGGCTCAGCTGACAAATGTCATGGCTACACTGATCATCACTGACACAGTGGCTTTGACCGAATGTCCTTGGACTTTTTGTTCCTGGTCTCCCGCCCTGAATACTGAACACATCTCAGTATTCTGAGAGCTGAGCTTGAGAGGTGACCTTTCTGAGGCTTGGCCCCTTCAACCCCGATTCTAGTCCCGCCCCCCAACCCCCATTCCTCTGAGATCCTACCTGCTCAGTACATGAGATGCCAGCATCAAAATAGGGGGTCTTGAGTGGGCTGTGCTCCGAGGCTCCCAGAGTGAAGAGCTGGGAGGGCTGCAGCAGGAGAGGGAGGGCAGGTCAGGACCCCCCATCGGCCTCCCCTGCCATCCCCCACTCTCCCCCTGGCCTGGGGGTGGTGTGGAGCCTGGGTTTGGGCTTGGGGAAGGGCTCACCATCTCTGGCTCTTCCAGCTTCGCCTTCACCTTTGGGGTGGGTGGCTGGTAGGAAGGTGGTCCTTCTAGGCTGTAGGGGAGGAGGTAGGTGAAGCAGAGACTGAACCCAAGAATTCCTACCCACCTTGCCCAGGATTAGGGAGCTGCAGCTCTGAGTCTGAATCTCCCTTCCTGTGGCCCTGCCTCCAGCCTGGCAAACTCCTACTCATCCCTCTTCTCCCAGGAAGTGCCCCAGATTCTCTAGGGCAATCATGAATTCCTGTCACTCCAGTGCCTTGGGTGCTGCTGAGTGTGTAATTGCATCATTCGTTCCATTGCAGAGCTGGCTGTGAGCTCTGCGAGGCAGAGAGTGAGGCCACAGTTGTCCAGACAGAGTCCCCGGAACCCGCTCTGAAGAATGCGGAGGAAGTCTGAGAATTCGAAACAGGGAGCTGGGTGTGGTGGTGCATGCCTGTCATCCCAGCACTTGGGAGGCTGAGGCAGGAGGATCATTGTGAGTTCCAGACCAGCCTGGGCTACAAAATGAGTTCAAAGCCAGCCTGAACTGTGTAGCGAGACCCTGTCTCAAAAAGACAGAAACAAAACAAAGCAAAACAACAAGAAAAAGAGGGCAGCACTCGCCTGTCAGGCCCCCACTGAGGCTACAGTTCCTCGTTCTGCACCCTCGAAGATCACCGCGCCCAGGGACCTAAGTGCCTTTACTTGGCCCCCTGTCGTCTCTGTCCCTCCAGGCCAGGTCATGGCCCCCATCTGGCCTCTCAGAGCTCACTAACTGCCCTCTGCCTCCATGGCCACGCTGGGCCCACGCTGTTTCCTCCATCTTGGGTACCCTGAAGCTCGGCACGGGTCTGGTCACGCAGGAGACAGTTGTAACATGCAGGCCGACAGCCTCCTGTGTATGACAATAACTTGGGGGAGCCTTTTGTGGGGAGACAGGTACTGGTGATTAAACCGGAGCCTCCCGAATTAGGCCAAGTGTTCTACCACTGAGCTATATTCCCTGGCTGTTTTTATTTGTATTTTTTAAAAATTTGAGGCAGGATGTTGCTAAGTTGCCTATGCTGTTGAACTTGAAATCCTCCTGCCTCAGCCTCCAGAGTAGCTGGGATTATAGGTGGGAGCCTGTCACACATACAGACTGATTCATATGGGGACAGGCCCAGGAGGGTGCATTTTTAGCCAGTGTTTCCCTCCTTCCCACCATGGAGTTATTTGAGAAAGATCTGGCCACAAAACAAACAGACATAAAAACACTTGATGGGTGAATTTTAGCAAGAGATTTTAGCTCTCTGGACCTGTTTATCCTTATAACGTGGGTATTGTCAGTTCCTTCTTAGATCCTATGTTTCCATGATATTTATACTTGTTCCGGTCCTTCTTCCTTCCCTCCCCTCCTCTTCCTTCTGCTCGCCTCTTCCCTTTCATCCTCCCTTTCTTACTGGGGATTGAACCAAGAGCCTCTACACTGAGCTATATCCCCAGTCCTTTTCATTTCAAGATAGGGTCTTGATAAATTCCCAGGTGGGATTTAAATTTGAAACTACCTGCCTCAGTCTCCTAATCCTGAGATTACAGGTGTATGCTACCACACCTGACTGTCACTTGTCTTCTTTTAAATGTTTGTCTTAAGGATGTCCACTGTCTACACTCTTATTCAACATAGTCCTAGAAACTTTATCTGGAGCAATCAGATAAGAGAAAGAAATAAAAGGAATAAAGATAGGAAAGGAAGAAGTTAAACTATCATTATTTGCAGATGACAAGATACTCTACATAGAAGACCCCAAAAACTCCACCAAATGACTTCTAGATTTAATAAGCAAATTCAGTAATGTAGCTGGATAGAAAGTCAACACTCAGAAATCAATAGCCTTCCTGTACACAAATAACAAACTCACTGAGAGAAATCAAAGAAACAATACCTTTTACAATAGCATCCAAAAAAATGAAATACCTAGGGATCAATCTAAAAAAGGATATAAAAGACCTCTACATTGAAAACCTCAGTACTCTGAAAAAGGAGACTGAAGAGGATATTAGAAAATGGAGAGCTATCCCATGCTCTTGGGTAGAAAGAACCAATATAGTGAAAATGGCCATACTTCCAAAACTGTTACACAGATTCATTGCAGTCCCAATCAAAATTCCAATAGTATATATCACAGAATTAGAGAAAACAATCCTAAAATTCATTTGGAACCAGAAGAGACCTAGAATAGCAAAGGCAATCCTGGACAACAAAGACAAGATGGGGGGCATCACAATCCCTGACTTGAACTTATAGTATAAAACTACTGTGATAAAAACAGTGTGGTACTGGCAAAAAAACAGACCTAAACATCAGTGAAACAGATTAGAAGACGCAGAAACAACTCCAGACACTCTAAGCCACCTTATCTTTGACAAAGGTGCCAAACACATTCACTGGAAGAAAGATAGACTCTTTAATAAAAGATGCTGGAAAAACTGGCTCTACACAAGCTGAAGATTAAAACTGGACCCATATCTTTCACCATGCACTAAGCTAAATTCAGAATGGATCAGATTTTAATATTAAAATAAAATAGAAACATTAAATCTGCTGGAAGATATAGTAGGTAAAACTTTTGAAGACTTTGGTGTAGGCAAAGACTTTATGAGCAAAACCCAGATTGTACAGGAACTATCACAAAGAATCAACAACTGGGATCTACTGAAAAGCTTTTGCACAGCAAGAGAAACCACCAACAGTGACGAGACAACCCACAACATGGGAGAAAATGTTTGCCAGCTGTTCCTCAGACAAAGCATTACTATTAAAAACATAAAAAGAACTAAAAAAAAAAATCAGTCCTCCCAGATTTAAAGAACCAATCCAAAAATGGACATCTGAGATGATTAAACACTTCTCAGATGAAGAAATACAAACAGCAAATAAATATGTGAAAAAATGTTCAACATCACTAGTCATTCAAGGGATGCAAATTAAAACAACACTGATTCCTCCTCATCTCGGAAAGAATGGCTATTATCAAGAAATCAAGCCGGCTTGGGCTACAACGCGAGCACGAGGCCAGCCTGAGCTACATAGTGCGACCCTGCTTCAAAAAACCAGGGCCGGGAGTTTGACTGTGACTTAAGTGCCTGGCTGACAGGCGCGAGGTTGTGAGTTCAATCCCCGGTGCTGCAAAAAAAAAAAAAAAAAAAAAAAAAAAAAAAAAAAAAAAAAAAAAAGAAAAGAAAAGAAAGAAATCAAGCCATAACAAATGCTGGAGGGGCTGTGGGAAAAAAGAAACCCTTCTCCACTGTTGGTGAGAGTGTAGACTGGTGCAACCACTGTGGAAATCAGTGTGGAGATGCCTCAAAAAACTAGGATTGGAGGTCCCATTTGGTCCAGCTATTCCCTTTCTGGGTATCTTCCCAAAATAATTAAAAACATCCTACCACAGTGATATATGTGCACCCAGGTTCATAGCAGCACAGTTGGTAATAGCCAGATCTTGGAAACAACCTAAATGCCCACTGACTGAGGGATGAATAAAAAAGATGTGGTATTTTTATACAATGGGGTACTACTCAGCCAAAAAGAAGGATAAACTGGAGACTTTTAGGTAAATGAATGCAACTTGAGCCCATATTCATAAGTGAAATAAATAGTGTACACATCATATTGTCTCACCTAGTGTGAGAAGCTGAAAGAAATAACATGTATATGTATATGTATTTATATAGATAGATAGACAGATAAGATAGTTAAGGGTTATACTGCTATTTCTCAGAGTTCACTGAAGAGAAAGATCTGTGCTGGTCTTGTTTGGACATCTGAATGCAGATGTCCTGTGCTCCGGGTGAATGATTTGGGGATGACAATATGCAATGTGTGTACCATCGTTGTCCCCTGATGGTTGTGTTTTGAAATTTTTTTTTTCCTTTTTCTCTTTGAAATAAAATGAATTTGAAAAAAAATAAATAAAAGAAACATTTGTCTTATCATTGAGTCCCTAACTTCCAGGCCCGGTAATTCTGCATCCTTGTTGGATCAGTGAATGGGTGTGTGACCTCCCCGTAGTCACTCACGTAAGACACACCTCACCCCGTCTACCACCTAAGTGCCCTACAGAGGGGTGCAGCGAGAGTCTTCCAATGTTCGGTCTCCATTCTTCTCCTAACAGTGGAGATTTTAGCTAGGCACATGGCTACACAGAATAAAGACCACATTGCCCACCGGGTATGATGGCACATGCCTGTCATCCCAGCACCCAGGAGGACTGCTGTGAGTCTGAGGCCAGCCTGAACCACATAGCAAGACCCCGTCTCACAAAACCAAAACCAAATGAACACACAACTTTGCAGCTGGGACAACCAGGTGACTGGGTCCTGGCTGACAGGACAGGAGAAGCAACGGATAACTTCTCAGCTGTTTCTCTACGGGGAGCCAACCGCCCCACAGTTCCTCCTCCCCTTCCACCCCTGGGGGTGAAGGTGCGAAGCCAGGGTGGCCCCATGGCATTTTCACATATGCAGGGCTTGAAGGAAGAGTGGGCGCCATCTTGGCACGTGAAGGAGGCCGCCTTCTGGGGAAGGGTGAGCAACAGGGCCGCCGGAGCCTGGCTTCTGATGGCTTCCCGGGACACAGCTGTCGCACCCAGACTTCATGGGAGGGAAAACCTTTCCTCCCCAGCCCATCTCCGCCTTGTTATTTGGGGGTCTGGTTCCCACAGCAATGATGCACGATTTTCTCCGTCCCCCCACCCCGCCAAGTGGGAGCCCCCAATTCTGCCACCCCTTCCCAGTCACTGCTCAGGCCCCACCACTCACTCATCCTCCTCCTCGGCCCCCTGCAGCCTCTGCTCCTTCCGCTGCTGCCTGCAGATGAGGACACCTGTGGCGACCACCGCGGTAGCAATGATGGCAGCAATGATGCCCCCGATGATGCCTCCGGTGGCACCCGCACCTGCTGTGTTGGGTATCTCTGCAAGGACAAGGACAGTGTGAGGGGTCTTCGGCAGGAAGCTCCTCATTCCCAGCCCCACCCCTAAGTCACCCCCACCTGTCTACCTCCTCTCCCATTCAACTAATCCTCCAGGAGCACAGAGCATGGGAGATTGAGTGGTGAACCGACCACGCCCACCTCCACCCTCATGGAACTTAGGTTCTGAGGGGCAGGGAGGCTGACAGCAAACCCATGCGATATCTGACCTGTCAGGTGGGAGTCAGCGATGAAGAATAAAAACAGAGCGGGGAGGGAGGTAAGAAAGTGCAGGCCCCAGACATAGACAGGGCTTGCTGCATGGGGACATTTGGTCAGAGATCAAGGGAGGTGCAGAAGACAGCTATGCGTGTCACAGGCAGACAGTGCAGCTGGTGCAAGGGTCCTGAGGCAGCCTCATGGGGTTTGCAAGGAACAGCAAGGAAAGCATGGGGCTGGGGCAGAGTGAAAAGGCAGGAGATGTAGGGAGGGGACAGAGGGTTAGCTAGAAGGTGAAGAACTCGGCAGGGTGGGGGTGGCCTGAGAAACAGAGCCCCTCATCATGACAGAGCTTGGAGTGTCTCTCCTAGACTGACAGGAAAAGGAGTGGAGGGCTCACAGCACCCCCCTCTCCTCTGTAGCACTTCCCATTTCCGCTTCTCCCAGCTGCCTCTCCGGATGGAGCAATTACCTGTTTACTTGCCAGTTTCCCCACCTGACTGTGTGGCCCCAGGCCAGACACACAGCGGGTTTCTGCTGGATGTCTAAGGAGGGCAGCATGAGCACTTAGGGACTGACTGTGCGCAGACGGACAACTCCCCAGCCCTGCCTCCCAGCCTGGGGATGGGCCGGGCAGAGGAAGCACAGGGGTGGGAGAAGCCTCAGGTGCCCCCCCATGCCACCCTGCCATCCAGGAGAGCAGAGGACGCTCCCAGGAGATTGTGTCTGCACCCCACTTCCAGCTTTGGGCCCCAGCCGCCTTCCTTCCTCTAGAGGGCTTCAGACTGTAGGGGTCACACAGAGCGGTGGTGCTTGGTCCTCACGCTGTCATCCCGGACATAGGGCTCTTCCTGGCCTTGTCACCACGGGCACAGAGGCGGCACTGCTAGATCCGTCAGGGCTACCATGGTGTCCCCAGCTCGGGCTGGTCCAGCTCGGCACGGAGTCTGTGTAAATCAGGTTGGCTGAAGAAACACACGGATCCAGCCCCTGTCGCCGAAGTCCCTGGGACTCTGGGGTCCAGCACAGGAAACTGCCCCGGGCACCGGAGTCCCCCGGGGCATCTCTCTACTGGAGGCCACTTCTGCTTCAAAGCCTCCCCCCACCTTCCCCGTGTTCCGGTAGGCCCTCGAGGCTCAGGACCAGAGGCTTGGGTTGGTCACAGCCAGTTCCTCTCCCGAGCCGCCCTCCTGGTCCTCAGTCCTGTGGCCGCAGCGGGGATGTGCCTGAAATCACCCACAATCCCCTGGGGCTTGGAGCAAGGGGGAAGAGGGAGGCTGGGTGGGGCCCTGGAAGACACATGGTGGGGATTCTCCTGGGGTCCCCAGCACCCACGTCTGTCCCACAACCCAAGAACAGAGCAGGATGAGCAGCCCTCCCTTCCCAAGGTCCTCAGCAACCTACAGGAGGTCTGGCGTGTGCTCTCCCCAGAGGATCAGACAGCAGCCTGTGCCCTCTGGGGAAAGCAGGAGCCTGCCC
>RJWM01031600.1:0-22263 GCA_004363535.1 Dasyprocta punctata | reverse complement strand
CGGGCGGGAGAAGCACGGAAGGAGCCGCTGGGAGCGGACGCATAGGAGGCTTCTCGGGCGGGAGAAGCACGGAAGGAGCCGTCATGGACGGACGCGTGTGAGGCTTCTCGGGCGTACCTCTCCGGGGACGATTAAAGCTTGCCTACTGCTACAACGGAGTCGTGTGTGTTTTCCTGCCGGCCGGGACAAGCGCGCGACAGTAGAGCTTTAAACTCTGCAAAGCATCTATGTGTTTCTTTTTTTTTATAGTCTTCAACTCCATGCAATAGAAGTAATTTGCCCATTAGAAATTATCACTTCTAAACACTTAGCAAATGCTCAAGAGAACTTGAATGTTAATATGTATAGGCGCTAAGACTGGTTTTCTCATATGGAAAACCTAAATTCTAGAATCAACAAAGACTTTCATGTCAAGATGACAGAGCAGGAGCACTGATTTGTTTTGTGTTCTTCTTGAAGCTATATTTAAGTAAATGTATAGTGATACCAAAATTAGGAAATCAATAAAACTAAGAGATTGTGGAGGTCATCAACCACAAAAATTTTTAATATATTTTAAATAAGGTAAAAGTTGAGTGGAGGATAATGGATCAAATAACCAAGGAAAGATTTCTCAAAGAGATATAGCACAGAGCCAGTTTGCATTTGACGGACCCTGTGTATAATAAAGTGAAGAAAGAAGAGGGAGAGAAAGCAAGAAGCCAAACTTTTTGTAGGAAAAATAGTTCATTTAATGAGCTCCTCACGTGGGTCTTGTGGTATGTTTACATGTAAAATATCTTAATTGTGTATTTTATAATAAGTGGTTGGTGATCCAGACAAAAATATCAGGCACAAGAGAATTCAACCAGAGAAAGTTGGATATGGTTTGTCAATACCCCAGTTCCATCCAGAGCTGGCCATTTCATTTCATATAATGGTTCATTTCATAAAATGGAAGATTGGCACTTTAAAAGATATTATATTAAAGCAATATCACCAGGCAATCATAAATTGCCATCAAGATATGTGGGAGACTGGTTGTATTGGTTGGATCCTGAGTCCCCCCAAGTCCTCATGTAATTTGGATGGGACTGAGTCTGGTGTTTGTGATTGGTTTGTTGTCTAGTGCTGGGATTGGTGATGTGAGTGTTACATCCACCCAGGGGTGGGGCCAACATACAGTGTAAGGGCGAAAGGAACGCCTGTCTTCCCTCTAGCTCACCCTCTGTCTTTTGCCCGGGTCATGCGCCCTGCTGTTTGGTGGCCACCATGAATTATGGCCCCGCCACGCCATGCTTCCTTGGAGCCAAGTAAGTATGGACTGAAACCCCTGAGAACTGTAAGAAATAAACCTTTCCTTCCTTCATTTTGGGCGTCAGGTATTCTGTCTCAGCAGCAAGTGAAAAGTAACTAAGACACTGGTTAAGGAGAATTAAAGCCTAATTGACCTCCTCCACGAGCACAAAGGAGAAAGGCAACACACAAAAGCTGACACAAGGCAGGTTCTAGAAAAAAGTTTATACAGCTGCGATTAAATTGTTTACCTGAGCATGTATTCATGGATAGTGAGACAGATGAATCTTGTGTTACTTTAATTGCTTGTATCTGTGTCTGGGTGAATAAAACTAGGATGAAACAGAGGGTTTGGTCTCTAAATAAGAGGCAAGAGCCTGCTGACTGACCTTATACTAAAAGGACTCTGTGTCTCTTTGTCATTGATCGTCCTTTGCCACCCACCTCAGTCAGGGGAACAGAGCAGCAGGACAGGGCTCCTATAAGTGGCACTTTAGGAGGGGGGAAGGCTCTCAAGGGAGTGAACTGGTTCCCCATGAGTGGCACTTGGGAAAGGGACTTGGAACCAGGTACAAAGAAATTTATTTTTGCTAATTACTAAATTAGAGTTTTTGAAAATATTTTGCCTTGCCAAATTTTACCTAAAGATTTTTTTTTTTTTTTGAGGCAGGGACCCACCACATAGTCCAGGCTGGCTTCAATCCTCCCGCCTTAGCCTCCCAGTTGCTGGAATGACAGCCATGTGTCACCCTGCCCAGCTAAACACGTTTGCTTCTTCAAAGTCAAATTATCTCAGAAGAAACACTTACCAGCTAACACTGTTTGTCCTCATAAAGACAAGAGGAGAATTTTCCATTTCATGAATAAAGGATTTTTCTCTCTATTCCGATTTTACAAGAAAATTCAATGGGAGATTTTTCTGGAATACTTTTGTACAAATTCCCTTTTATGGTCACGAAACCCCAATACTCATTAAATAATTAAATATCTTTCTATTTCATAAAAAAGTGGAAATAACAAGACTATAATTCATTGAGTTCCTAATAAATCTGACATGTGACCATCTTTTTTAGAGTTCCTGCAGAAAATATTTTCGTAAATTTCTACCAGGATATTTCTATTCAAACAATCACAGTCTTATTCCTTACTGAACTTGTTTCAAGTGATATCAATGAATTATGGTTAAATGGCATAACAGTATATCACATCTGCTCCCAGAGAGGAAAGAAAAGGACTTAGAATACTTCTTTTCAAGCACAATTTGGGTCTGAGCAAAAACTTTTGGGTCCTACCCATTATAGAATGTGTTTAGGATGAAAATCCAAGTTTGTTTCTGACATGGCATGAAAACAATCTTATGAACTGTGGGCTAAAACAAATTTTTGCAATATATGATATATTCCTGATGGCATTTTAATTCAATTTTTAAATTAAATATATATTGAAATAATTTTATTGATCGCTAAGATTCTTGGTTCCGAAATTCAGCATATATGAGATACATCAGGCTCATGAGAGAGAAAAGCACTCCAATAAACACAAAGAAGGAAGACTCAGACTCAATAAAGCCATGCTTAAGAGTTTTTGAATCTTTCTTGCCATGGTGAAGTTTTGAGCTCCTAGGACAATATTATATTTCTCCTTTGTCCTGATACATAAAAGGGTATTTCCTCTTTTGGACATAAGGGTATCTAAAGTTACATTAAGGTGACAGTAACATACAGCGAAAAGAAGCCCACCTAGCATCCTCAAAATGATCACACTGTGTGAATTATACTTTAATCCAATACATTGCTTCATTATAACCTGCAAATCAGTGATGTATTTGCTTTCAAAACATTCCTATAAAGCCAGACAAACATCCTTCTAATCTATGTAGAATAATACATTGGTGAATTCCTTTCTCCAACTTTTCTTGCCATCACAAGTGTGAACCTGAGAACTCTAAAGGTAAAACCAAGGTAGTGGCAGATGGCACCAACCCTCAGCCGGCCCCTCTTTTCCTATCTACAGCTGCAGGAACTGCAGACACCCTCCCCTCCCCCAGTGACAGACGGCTAGTCTCAGGTATTACTACCTCCTGTCTCTGGGCACACAAGGCTACTGGGTCCCCCAAATTGCCTGACCTTCTGACTTCGATACCCTTTAGAACTGGGGTAATAACACCCACAGTTCCCTATTTTCCCCCTTTACCTCTTCTTGCTGACTCTCTGGATCCTATTTTTTGAGTGCAGGCCCAATTCAGCAGTTACAGCTGCTGACAATGAAGATCACGCTCACTTAGAGCCACAGCACTTCCCTGTTCTCACCTCCCCAATCCTCCTTTCCTCTGCAAGCCTCCCTCCAACCAAAAGAAATCCCCAATAGCACTGTTCACTGTTTTCCCTTCTCCTCTGTCCCTGCCCATACCTCATCTAGTCCCTTCCACCAGAGCCCTGTTAACGACAGCACACACTCAACCCTACAACAGTCTTTTCTACCAGAATAGCCAATATATCAGAACCCCTGCACTGGTATCCAATATCAAACCCTGAGGACAATGACATGGACATGACACACCCTTTCATGGCCATCATTTTTAGGTCTCACAGAATCACCTTCTTAACCTTTGGAGGTTGAAGAGTTCATAGATACAGGAGAAAACAAATGAGGGGAAGGGATAGGTTAAAGAAGGCAAGGAATATTCATATCTTTTCTGGAGATGAGTGGATATATTCCAGGAATTCAGACACTACTATGTCTTTTTACTTCTTTTATGATTCTTTCTGGTCATTTGATGGCAATTGTCAATGGTCATGGTTTTGAGGGCTATGTCATTTAGCATGAAAACAGAATCGTAACAAAGTTAGGGCCCATCTGGTGGTCACTGGTAACCATCTTAGATACAACTGGTTTTGGCTAGTCCACCTGAAGAGGGACTGTATGGGCAACCTGTCCTCAAAGATATAAAAGAGTGTGGTGGAGTAGAAATTCAGTTAGATCATACAGGCACTGCACTGAGTAACAAGTAGACTCAAGTTAATACTGTGTTTGAGGGAAAAAAAATGTTTTGCCTTGGATTCCAAAATTACTATCACACAATACATAGACTGTTTTAGAGTGAAAATAGATGGAGTTGGGCAAATCAGGATGTTATGAAATTAGGACAGGCAGAAAGTATTAAGAACCCAAATGACTGTGGAACTGAAAAGGAAAGGTGAATGTCGCGTCGTAATCAGTTCGATTCACTAGTATCTAATTGCCTGTAATATACAAGGACATACTGTCACTTCATATGAAGTAAAAATTGCCAACACTCCTCATTGTTAAAATAAATTAAAATCTGTTATGCAGAGATAAAAGACCACAATAAAATTATAGCAAGTGGTAAAGTAATTATAATAAAGGAAGCAGAAAGTCTTACAGGGGTTTAAATGATTGCAAGTTCATTTTTATATGGAAGAACTGGAAATTATTTTATGAATTATCAGTTTAGCAATGGATTTTCAAGAATGAAAAGTGCTGGAAGAAAAATGTATATGTAATGATATTCTAAGAATATGAAACAAAGCAGGCTTTATAGAAAGACAAAGGTTGTGAGCTTGTACAGAGTTAATAGTGCGATGTAGTTGAAGGTTTGGGATGAACTGGAATATGAAGGCTGTGGTTGTACTGGTAAAAGCTTAAATGCAAGAGACAAGAAAGTTGGTATTTAAGAAAGTGAATTACTAAATTCATTACTTAAATTTGAAAATAAATCAAGTGAGCAAGTAACATTGGTTTGAGTTTGCCAGACACACAAGAAAAGCGATCTGCCTAAACCTAAAACTAAGATTCCAGCACTTCACGTGTTCTTTTGGTGGAAAAACAAACTATAAATTTTTCAGGAACAAGCTGGGCATGGTGGTGCATGCCTTTAATCCCAGCACTTGGGAGGCTGAAGTAGGCAGAGCATTGTGAGTTCGAGGCCGTCTTGGGCTACAAGTGAGCGCAAGGCCGACTTGAACTACGTAGTGTGACCCTGTCTCAAAAACTAGGGCCGGAAGTTTGTCTCAGTGGCTTAAGTGCCTGCCTGGCAGGTGCAAGGTTGTGAGTTCAACCCCCGGTGCTACCAAAAAAAAAACAAAAACAAAAAAAAAAAAATTCAGGAACAAATACAAAATTAACAGATTTAGTTTAACGTGATAATTACATTGTACAAATATATTCTCAGGAATTAAATACATAAAGATCTGTGTATAAGAAAGGAAAATTATGCAAATGGTTAACCACTCCTTTTAAAGGCAAGAGTTGGCAAAATCAGAATGAAAGCATAGTCTAACTATGTGGCTGCCTATAGGAAAGCTATAGATTGAAAATGAAAGAATAGAAATATATATAGCATGAAAATAACAATGAAAGGGAGCTGGAGTGGCTATGGTATTATCAGACAAAATAGATTAAGGCAAAATATATTACCAAAGCAAAAGGACATTTACAATGACAAAAATCAAAAAGCTATAACATTTATAAATACATATGCACATAATAAAATATCCCCCCCAAAAAAGGCAAAAAAAGATAGAAAACTGGAGAGAGTTAGTTCAATGATAATAGCTGAAGAATTTAATAACACCATTTTCAATAGTGAATAGAATTAGGGAAGCTAACAAGAAAGTAGAAGACTTGAAAAATAATAGTATAAGCCAGTTAGACAAGCTAGGTGTCTATCAAAAATTCTATACAGCAACAGAATGCATATTCTTCTCCACTGTACATGGAATATTCTCCAGTATAGGCTATAAAACAAGTTTCAGCAAATAGAGTTTGGTAAGCCATGAGACAAATCTTAGCACATTTGAAAGGATTAGAATCATCAAAATGTGTTCTCCTGTGCTAGAATTGTGGTTTGGTGTTGCAGCACTTACCTAGTATACCCAAAACTTTGGATCTGAGCCTTAGCACTGAAAAAGAAATTAAAGCCAGGCGTGGTGACACACGCCTTTAATCCCAGCATTAGGGAGGCTGAGGTAGGTGGAGCACTGTGAGTTTGAGGCCAGTTTGGGCTACAATGTGAGCAAGGCTGACCTGAACTGCATAGTACAGCCCTGCCTCAGAAAAAATAGGGCTGGGAGTTTGGCTCAGTGGCTTATG
This sequence comes from Dasyprocta punctata, assembly GCA_004363535.1. Taxonomy (NCBI): domain Eukaryota; kingdom Metazoa; phylum Chordata; class Mammalia; order Rodentia; family Dasyproctidae; genus Dasyprocta; species Dasyprocta punctata. The sequence goes on along the minus strand of RJWM01031600.1, from coordinate 15,876 downwards.
TGCCTGCTTGGTGGCAGGTGCGAGGTTGTGAGTTCGATCCCCAGTACTAACCAAATGAAAAAAGGAAAAGAAATTAAATTATATTCTCCAATAACAATGGAATGAAATTGGAACCAACTAGTAAAAAAATAGGAAATTAACAAATATGTATAAACAAAGCACTGCACTCCTAAATAACAACAAATCAAAAAAGAAACCTTAAGAAAAATAAGAAAATACATACAAATGGATGAAAAAAATACAACATACTAAAATCGAACACAATAAAAACAATACATAGGAGGAAATTTATAGCTGTAAAAATCTTGCCTATGGAACACAGAAAACATTGCTTAGAAACACCTCTACAATTGTCAAAGCTTACATAAAGCCTATATACTAAAGTAAAATCAGTAATCTAATTATTAACCTTAAACTAGAAAAGGTACACAAAGTAAATGCAAGAAATCAGAAACAAAGAAATAATTAAAATTAGGGGGTAAATTAATAAAATAATCAAAAGAAAGATATAGAAAAAATCAATGACAGTAAAATCAGTTCTTAGAAAAGATTCACAAAATTGGCATTAGTCAAGCTGACCAAAATACAAAAAGAAAAGAATCTTTTCAAATTTCTAAAATGAAGAAGAAAAGAAAGGACACTATAGCTAACTTTAGAGAAATAAAACAAATTATAAAATAATACTAAAACAATTACCTTTAATCCCAGCATTCAAGAGGCTGAGGCAGGAGGATCATTGTGAGTTTGAGACCAGCCTGGGCTACAAAGTGAGTTTGTGGTCAACCTGAACTGCATAGTGAGACCCTGTCTCAAAAAATAGGGCCAGGGATTTAGCTCAGTGGCGTAAGTACCTGCCTGGCAGGTGCAAGGTTGTGAGTTTGATCCCCGGTACCAAAAAATAAAAATAAAACAACTGCATGCCAACAAATTAGATAACCTAAACAAAAGGGAACAAATTCCTAGACATGAACCACTAAAACTAACTCAAAAAGTAATGGAAAATTTCAATAGATATACAAGTAAGGTCATAGAATTGTTAATAATAATTGCAATACTAAAAACATCCTACAAAGAAAATTCTTGGATCAGATGTCATCACTAGTCAAGTCCACTAAAGGTATAATTCTACCAAATATTTAGAGGTGTAGTGTTATCAATTCTTCACAAACTTTTGCAGGCAACAGAAGAGGAAGAAGTTGTTCCCAATTTATTCCATGAGGCTAGTGTTACCATCCTACCAAAACCACATAAAGATTTGAAAATGCGCGCACACACACACACACACGCACACAACTCATACTATCATGTGTCATAAAATAGATATAAAATTTCTCCAAAACATAGTAGCAGCCAAATCTAGCAGTGTATAAAAGTTGTGTTTATTCTAGGAATGAAAAGTTGTCTCAATGAATAAAAATCATCAGTGTAATATATGGTACTGTTGTATTAAAGAGAAAAACAAGATAATAGGAAATCAACAATGGTTACCACAATATATCTTGTTATGTTCAAAATAGCTGCCCATAAAGGGGATGAAACATCTAAAAAGGGAAGGTGACTGCTGTTGTTAATTTTCTGTTATCTTGTTTTGAAGCCCTGTATCGCTTTCATTATTTTGTTTTGATTGATTTTATTCTGTTTTGTTTTGTTTGATTTTATTATGTCTGATGGCATACACAGCTACTTTGAAGATAACAGAAGCATTATGGTAGTCATTGTTGATTTCCTATTACCTTGTTTTGAAGTCCTGTACCACATTCACTATTTCGTTTGATTGACTCTGTTCTGTTTTATTGTGTTTGGTATTATTCTCTTTAAAATAAAAAAAAATTAACAGTTGGATCCGAGTGCATAGAGTTAGAAATAAAACTTTTGATACAGTGAGTTATCATTAAAATACAATATCAACGAATTTCTAAGGGTCATTGTTCAACCTAGAATCATATATTCAAGTTATATAGTTAGAGGAGTCAAAAGAGATTAATTCAAATGTTATACCCCTGAAAAGTGACCAGATACTGAAAGAACAATAAATAAACGCCAGTCATTTAATACATAAGAGGATTGTGGTAATCTGTTAGTGGGTGACCACATAGCCATTTGCAGTCTTTTAACAAAAATAGCTATATGGGAAGGAACTACTATATGATCAGGCTTTAAAGCCCACAACATCTCATCAAACTATCTAGTAGGGACATTTATAATCTGCAGAAAGGAACTGATAGCATTCTTGAGTGTTTCAGTAACACCTGGCCCTACAAAATCATATCCTGTCAATTCACCACATTTAAACCAATGAGAATTATCTCACTCTAAAAGCTGGTTTATTAGTAGCTCTTAGTATTTGTTATACTAGTATATGTGTTAATAGATTCTAGAGCTAATCAAGATGGTTGTAATGCTTGCAAATAACATTTTCAATGTTTAGTAAAGTAACCAATTTATCCAATTTTAAGCAGCATAGCTCCATAAATGAGGTATTTGGCATGGAACCTAATTTAAAATGTATCCTTTTCTCAAGTGATTGAATTGTTGTAATGAAAGTTTATGATTTGTTAACATAGAAGGAAATGAATTAAACTTCTCTATCAAAATTATGCATGGTTCAAAACGATTTTTGTTCTAACACATAGAAACTGGCAGACAAATGCAATTACATTAGATATGCTGTCATCCAGAACATCTGAAGAGTGCTATTTATCCAATCTTAGCAATTTAAGCTTACTCTACTACCATAGCCGAGTACAAATACCAGGCCATGACCATCACATTAATACCATGAGCCTATCCCAAATGCCATTTCTAGAAATCAATAGAGAAAATTTTATTGGGTCCAGGCAATTTCACTTGAACATGATTGTCAAAATCAATCTGTATCTAACCTAATTTGCAACTTAATTTATACCTACAATACTCGTACATTAGACAACTGATTTAAAAGCAGCAATTTATTTTCAGGAAAAAATTGACCTTTCAAATGAATAGAATTACTACTTTTCACAGAAATTAACACACAGTATTTCTAAAATACATAAATTATTCCGTAGAAGTAATAAAGGGGAACACCTCTTAATGAAAAGCATCTCAAAGAAGATATTACTTATGACAATTTTACGGCATTTAAGAATTCTTGAATTTGTCAGAATAAATAGGCTGAAAACTTATATAACATTTCACTATGGTAATATTGGACTCAATTTATATAAAGATAGACATTATTAATGAAATATCATGCTAGTTTAGCTTTGAAACTGCAATCTAAATGAAGTTAATTGCTTTTTAAAAGATGAACATACAGTTCATTTCACCTACCAAGACTATTTATGCATTGTCATATTAAACTAGAATATTATAAGCCAAACTTCCTTGAACTAAATATCTGCATGTGCTCTGCCCTAGATTATAAAAACAATTTCTGTTCTCAATTTTGACACTGGCAATCTTGACTTTGGCCTCTAAATTATAAAAAAAGTTTGAAAGGCTTCAGATATTCTTATCAATTCAGATTCATCATTTTACTTTGAAAATTGAATATAAACTAAATAATAAGCTACAAGTTGATTTTATTTGCTTTTGTAACCCATTATAATTACACAGTGCCATTCTACAGTGAGCTAGAATTACATTAAAACAAAAATAATAGCCACACCATTTTAAAATTTCTGTTTTGAACTCTTCCAACTTAGTGATCCCTGGTCCCATCCCAATTATCACTATTCACAGCATCAGATTAGAGGATGGGGTCAGGCATGCTGCTAGCCCTTCAGCTGGGAAGTGCCATTTTAATACTCACACCATATATAACTTTTGTGATGTTTGCCCCATTCCTTGTTTAACCACTTCCCTGCTATGACTTGTTTTCCCTAGAACAAGACAGTCGGGTGCTTTAATTGCACTCAAGTCTTGCCATTACCTTCATTGCCACCATTTCTTTTCCAGTCTCTATATTTAACAATCCAACAGGCCAGCAGTCCTGGAATAAAACAAATATTGTCTCCAAATTCAAGTGAGCCATCAGTACCATTGCCATGTATCTCTGTTTAATTCTCCGAAAGTCTCTATTCTAAATATCTCTTCGAGACCTACATCTCACTGTATTCCACTTTGCACTCAACAGAAAACCTCACGTCCTCTGCCTAAAGACAGTAAAGTTAGCAAACATCTCTCTGCTCTCTGGTCCATCCACATCCTTTGTACCAATTTCAACAGGAAACTTGACTTTTCTACTATTCAAGGTTAATCCCACTGCAGGTGGTCTTGAGCTGACCCCTTCTGAATACGTCAGTTTTCTACTGAACATCTTATTCTATTCTACATGTTTCCTCTGCTTTTTGTCTGGCATCCATATAGTCAGGTAGGAAAGCCCTCTTGCAACCTCTTTTCTCTATTACCTCAGACCTCATCTCTTGATGACTGTGTGTTCTTTGAAAGAACAATTACATTCAACCACCAGGTTCCATACCCACATTTCTCATCTCCAAATCTTTCAACTCTCTTTAGTAATTATTTTTGCCCTTACCTCTACTAAATGTACTTTGAGAAGGCTGAAAACTAATATCCTCATCAAATATGAATACTTTTCATTATGCATCTTATTTGTTATCTCTGTGAGTGTTATCATTGTAGAAAACTCCTTTATACTTGGAACTCTTCCTTGAACTTGCCAAACATTTCCATTTAGTTATGTTTCTCACTGTTTCATAATTCATTCTCCATCTCTCGTGTCGACTATTTTTGCTTCTCTCAGTCTCCATGTGTGGGTAGGCCCCACAGGTACATTTCATGCCTTCATTTTCTATATATTTCCTCCAGCTTTACCCTTTTATTTATTTATGAAATATTGATAAGCACCTTTTATGTATACACTTTCTTCTGGGTGCCAAACACTAGGCCACACGCTGTTACCTGGTTCACTCAGAGGTTTCTCAAATCTAGGATCTCAAAAACAGTATTTCCCCTAAAATCTGCTATTCTTAGATTCCTTTTCTTAGATCCCAATGTCACTCATTCATCCAACCCTCAAACAGAATCATCTAGTCCCTTCTTTTTTACACCCAATGATCAATGACCGCTTAATTGATACCCCTTTAGGTTGTTACTTATCATTTCTTCTGCATTTTTGCAAGTACCTTGTTATTTCTTATATCATTCTTGAACCTTGCTTTGTCTCTACTTTCAAAACACTCCAATCCATCCTCCTTGCTACTATTTTGCAAAAATAAAATTTAGTTGGTGTTTACTGATTATATTATTTATGAAAACCTAAAAAAAATTCCAAAGTCTGTTAGCAAACTATAGAAGGCATTTCATTGTTAGTCCTAGGAAATGACAGCTGTGCTTTGTTAGTACTTACTATAGCCATATACTATACTAAAGTACCAATGCACTTTGCTGTTTGTTGTCAGTAAATCTATGAGGAAGAGGACGAAACTTTATTCCCATTTTAAAGATGATGAAATGGACTCAGAAAATTAAATAAGTACTTAAAGTCACACAGCTACTAAGTGACAGAAATGGGCTTCACACAAATCACAAAACCAGACCTTGGTCTTAACTACATTACACTACTACCCTCTTTCTCGTTCCAGATCCACCACTTTCACACATGCTGGTATGATTTAGCCATGCCAGGTCAACTTTCTCTATCTTCCTCCCCCTTTCCTCCTCCCCCTCCCTCTCCCTCTCCCTCTCCACTTCTCCCTCAGTCTTATTCCCCCTCCCTCACCCTCTTCCTCTGTGTGTGTCATTTTTTATTGTTTCAGACAAGATCTAGCTTTAGCCCAGGCAAGTCTCAATCTCTCAATCTCCCTGCCTCAGCTTCCCGAGTACCGGGATTATAAAAGTGCAGTGCAGTACCATGCCAGGGTTAACCATGGCAACTTTTAGAAGTTCCCAACATTCATGTCCAGTCCTCTATCTAGGATGCCTTTTCCTGCTTGTACCCTTCTAGAAAATGCACGCTTATCCTGAACATTCAACAAGGTATGATTTATAAATCTGCTTTGAAAGCAGTTCCCAAGGAGAAACTTTCCAAGATGCCATAAGCAGGAACAGGCTTTGATATTATTTCATGGTCTCCTGAGGTATGTGATATAAAGAAATAGTTTTATATGGCACAAAGAGGGAAAGACTGTATTTAAAATAAGTCTCAGTGATTTATACTTACATCTCATAAAATAGTTAATAATTTCGTTCAATAGTTTGGGCCGAAGATAACAAGACTGGTAAGTAACCTTCAAAATTGAACACATACATTTACAAAGGGTAGTGTGAACTACCCTTGGGAACAGTTTACTTGAGTAAGAAAACTTTCACTTTGGCATCAGACCCACCTGTATTTTATAGTATTTCTATCACTACCAAATACGTGTCCTAGGATGTTCTACTCAGCTTCTGAGCCTCAATTTCTCTACTTTTAAAATATGAATAAAATAACTAGATCATAGGACTTTTGCCAAAATTAAATCAGAAAATGCTTATAAGAGTCAAACATGGATCCTTGGAGAGAGAAATGTTAGCTGTCTTTCAAGCCCCATTTCTCAACTCTTCAGTGCAACAATTCAAAAATATCAAAACCAACTCTATTACAGAGTCCTTAATGAGGTCTCATGGGGCCAACGAAATATTTGTCCCATTCACTATTTGACTCTATCCTAACATATCTGAACCCCATATTTAGAAACACAATAACAAGAAATTGTAACGCTTATTCAAATAAATACAGTGCGTCTTTTTTTAAGAAGCTGACGGGTTTAAACATCATGACTGATCCCCTAGTTTTGAATAATTTATATCTCCATTACTACAGAGGAAATATCCTCTGCTTTACAGGAGAACTAAAGGAACCCAGATCCCCTTTTAGCAAGAGGAAACAGGACTAGAAAATCACTGCTGAGAGATCCCTGAATGCTCCTCAAGACAGAACCGCGCAGTGGATACCGCACATGCAATGAACAGAGCTTCCCTCCGTGAACTTACAGTATATAATTAAGAGAGGCAGTCTCTCCAGCTTTGCCTCTGGAGTTGGAAGTAATATAATGGTAACAACTGGGAGAACTTCTGACAGAAATGGTGGAATCTCCAGGAGCTCAGAAGCATCAAATTGAGACTCATATGATTGTGTGGCAGCTGCGAGCCCCGCACGATTAGGATGTTGGCAAGGCAAGCAGGAAACAGAGCCAGGAACAATACTGAGTAGCAGCAGAGCCTCTGAACCTGACTATTCTTCCACATGTTTTAAACATATGTTTAGCCCAGCAGGGGCGATGGCGACAGCTGAAAAGCCCCTTCAGAAGTTGTCAGGGACGACATCTGTAAAAGCCCCTTGGCGCCTTCATATGCCAATAAGGGTATTTTGCTCTCATGTTAGCAAGATGTAGGCCTGAAAAAAAGGAAGCATGTGGGCCCAGAGGATGGCAAAACTACTCAAGAGGCCAGGATACTTCCCATGGGCCAACCTACTAAACCCAATTCCATGTGACAACTTTAAATTGTTTTCACCACAGAAGCCAAGAAGTACATTGTCCATTTCGCCTACAAGTCACCTAAGAATTGTTCAGCAATCCCCAGAAAAATCTCAGCTTTCAAATCTATAAACAAAACACTATGCCACTTGCCTCACACAGTATATTTCAATAAAGGGTGTTTAGAATAGGTAAGTTAGTATTTCTAAACTATATGATCAAAAAATTGTAATTCCTATTATTGACAAAAGAGCAAGAATATTCCAAGAGGAATTGCACTGAGAATGTTAATATTAGATGTCTTTACAAGCTCAATGAATAATCACATTCCTTACTTGGCTCTATATTTTTCTAAAATATTTTACAAAATAATAATGTACCATACCTGTGGTTCTAGGCATGTAATTTTTTTAATTAAAACTTGGTCAAAAAAATAAAGTAAAATAACTTTTAGAAAACTTAAAACTTTTTAAAAAGAAGTTGTCACTCATTTCAAACAATTTAAAGTGGATGTCTCATAAAAATTCACAGCTATAAATGATACCCCAAATCAGTATTCATATTTCTGAATGAAAGATCCAGGGTTACATTTCAGTAAATTTGAGCAGAATAATTTTGCAGAGACAGATTTAAGAATCTAAAAATTTGCCATGCTAGTTTTCACAATGAAAAAATCCTCTCTAGAATACTTTGCAAGTAACAGTAAATTCACAGTTGTCATACAAAGGATTGAAAACCCAAGTCTCTTCCCTTTTTCCAACAACATCATTGTTCCATTCACTGTTATATGGATGTCACCCCAAATTCAGTCTCTGAAGCCAAAAGAAGAGCAACTTATTTTTAAAATATTGTCAAAAGGTTTTGAAAAACTAGGAAAATGTTTCCTGCAGAGTCACAAATATAAGAATAAAATTCAACTCACAGAAGGAAGTTCACAAGTTTTCACAAATCAGAGCACAAAAAGTTTTCTATAGACAGGTTAATTTGCTTGACTACTGTAATCATTTCACCATGAATATGTATTTCAAAATATTCTGTTGTATACCTTAAATATATGTAATTTTTGAAAGTTTCCTATGGTCTAGTATTGTGGTTCTGTCAACAACGTCACAAGAATAAAAAGTGAACAGTGTAGTGTCACCTAAAATGAACCTAAAAGTTTGAGGATATAGGCTCCAATAACAAAGGTATTTAAATGCATTGTTATTCCATAGGAGTTTGTTAAAGAGTGGAGACTATGATCATCAATCTTGATATGTCTGCTTAATTGGGTAAAGAAACGTCTAGCAGATTATCAAAGCACACGTTTGGGTGTATCTGGGTTGCCCATGGAGGCCTGAGCTTAGGACTATACACAATCCTTGACCTTCCTTCCTCTGTGGCACTGTCCCCCTGTTCTGCTTCCTAGCTGCCGTGAAATAAGCAGCTTTGTACCTCCACTTCCTTCTATCATGATGTTTCTGCCTTGGAGCCAGCCAATTATGGACCAAATCCATGAAAACATGAGCCAAATTAAACCTCTCCTTCTTGAAGGTGTGTGTGTTGGGTATTGTGTTGCAGCAACAGGAAAGGTGACTAATGCAGAAAATTGGCACCACGTAAGTACGGTTGTAACTATACCTGACATTGTGATTCAGAGCCTTTGGAACTTGTTTGCAAGAGGAGTTTGAAAAGGTTTGGAGATATAGGATAGAGAAGTCCTAGAATGTTGTAGCCAGATCCTAATGAACAATTCTATTCAGACTTCAGAACAACAGACTGCTAACAGGAATGTGAACAGTAATGGTCAGGCTCATGAAGTTTCACTAGGAAGATAGTGAAACCATTGGCAGTTGGACTAGAGACCATGTTTTGCACTCTGGTAAAAAAGAAAAAAGAAATTAAAAAGAAAAAAAAAGTAGTCTACATTTTGCCCGTGCCTTGAAACTTTGTAAGAGGCTGAGTTTAAAGCATGTGAACTAAATGATTTGGTGGAGGAAATTTCAAGGCAGACCAGTGTTCAGGCTATATTATGGGTACTACTGGATCCTTTCAACCAATTTTATACTAAGAACTTGAGTCAAAAGCAGATCAGAAAAATTTGAAAAACAAATTTTGCCCCAGAGAAAGCCATTTATAAATTTTGGGCCAAAGCATGTGTGGGTGCTGAAAAGCACCACAAAAAAGAAACCAAGTATTTTGTACAGAGACAAGAAAGAAGGTGCACTGACGACATCTCAGGAATGAGCAAGATGCCACCTATTGCAAGCTCAAGGGTGTAAAAGTGTAACATTTCATTAGAGAAGAGAACCCTTGGGCCTTTCACTCAAGATGTGCCACCTATAGAATTGATTCTCTGATACTGATTTCGCTGTGCTCAGTCATCCGGGCATTCAAGGACCACTGCAGCCATGGTGAAAAGGGGTTTGGTCACTGCTTCTGCTGCCAGTAGACTTGGCATCACTCACACAGTGCTAGTTTTACAGGCAAGCAAAGTGTAAGAATTGTGGGGAGGCTTTCACCAAAATTTTAAAGGAACATCTAGGAGGGCTGGAAAGGAGCCCCTAAGAGGGCAATGTGTGAGATTATGGAAATGAAGTCAAATGTAAGTGGAGATGCCAGCAGTCAAACTCCAGGAACATGGAATGTCTACCCAGTAATGTCTAATCAGGCAACTTATGAGCAGAATCAACTCAAGAAAGCGGCTATGTGGGCTGCAACCAGCAAAGCCACTGTGATGCACTGCCCAAGCCTTCTGGAGATTGCATCTTAGCACTGCATGCCCTAGATCCCAGGGAGAACCACAGGACTTTCTGCTTGCCCTGCTAGCTTTCAGCCTTCTTTCAGTCTACTTATTTTCTATCTCTCTATTCCTTCCTTTTGGAATGGGAATGTTTACCTGTGCCATCGAACCTAGGAATTATGTAACTTGGGCTTGTTTTATTTTTATGGAGATTCATAGCTAACTTTTGCCTTGAGAGACTTTGACTCAGACTTTTGAAAAGTACTGTAGAGACATTGGGGAAAGGATAATTGTGTCTTGGTTTTAAACAGGATAGTTCTATCATGCTGGGTGAAACTTTAAATTATTGATTCATTTGGCGATTTGATAATGGTTTAAGGAGCTGTGTCAAGCTGACAAGGGGTAGATTGTGACCATTAATCTTGCTAAGCAAACTTCATTGGATGAAGAAATGTCTACTAGATTAGTAAAACACATTTTTGGGTGTTATTTTGGGAACCATATGTAGTCCCTGGCTCCTTTATGCTATGACACTGTTCCCCTGCTTTGCTTCCTGGTCACCATGAACTAAGCAAATTTGTTCCACCATTCCTTTCTGTCATGATGTTTCTGCCTTGGAACCAGCCAATCTTAGATTGAATCCCTGAAAAGAGTTAGTCAAATTAAACATCTGTTCCTTCAAGTTGTGGGTATCAGGTATTGTACTCAACAGTAGGAAAACTAACTAAAGCGAGGCCTTCTGTATGAATTACCTCTGGATTACTATATTGCAAAATCTATCAAACAGATTTTCAATTATCATGCTAAATTTACCTTTTTAAAATTTTAAAAAGTGTTCTCATTCTTACATTCTAAAATTTGAAAACTACATATTATCCTTTCTAATACTTTGATTGACATTTTTCCCATGATAATATTTCTTTTCTTTACAATCTGAAAAAACAATGGTTCATCCTCAAATCTGTCTGTGGTTCTAGTCCCAACTTTACCCCTGATGAAACAGAGCCCTTGAACAGAAGACTTCAGTTCTCTACACATCAAACCCCAAATCTTCAGAACAGCAAAAGCTTGTAGAATTGTGAGGACTTCAAAGTTTGTAACATGCCAAGCTTTAATACAACACCTTGGACATTGTTACACTCACTGTATATTAGCCATTATTATGATTGCTAATCCTTTTATCTGATCTCAAGTAGACAATACTTTCTGGAGGATAAATCTCTTCAACTTATTCACTTTTCATAGTTTAGTCTGACTCAATCTCAAAAAAAAATAATAATAGATATAACTAATCCTTTGGAAGCCAGATAAAATTGATAGCTGACTTCTATGAGCAGACCCTGTACCAGCCAGACAATGGACAGATGACTACTGGGCAGATAGTATATACAACATGAACACACTAGACAAATGGATGATGAAAATCTTGGGTAGATGAAGTACAATGGTGTGATACTTCATCATACTACACAGAATGCTGTTCAATTTTAAACTTATGATTGTTTATTGCTGCAATTTTTCATTTAATATATTTAAAGCAAAATTGACCATGGGTAACTGGAACTTCAGCATATTCAACCACAGATGAAGAAAGATGGTTGTAATAGCAATTATCAGGGAGCACTATAATAGACCTTATAATTACATTATACTTCATCTTTATTACAATCTTATAAAATGTCATTAGTATTCTTGTCTTATACATCAGGAAACTTAGACTCAAACAGACCAAGTAATTCCATACAGTCATAGACCAAGTAGTAATGATACCTGTTTTGAAAACTAACTTCAGCTGTAATAAAGTTCACCCACTTTTCTTGATAGTATTTTGTCTTACATCTCTGAATTCCAAATATCCCATGTGATGCCTAGCATATCATTCTTACTCATTGGGAGTGTGTTAATGATTTTAAAAGGAACCAAAAAGAGACATACTTTCTCCTTCCCATATTGAATATCTCCATTTTCCTATTCAATGTTCACCCCAAGTTTTTTCCCTAGTAGAAGCTGCTCATCACACTTCTCTTAGTTTTAGCACAATGTCCTACATCCTCCCATTGTTGCTTCCAAACAACTGCACACCAACTCTCAGAATCCTTTTTGGAGGTCCATGTGTTCTTTTACAAACATTCCTACATCTTTATTACCACCAGCTGGTGACCTCCAGGACACTTTCTCAAGTTTTTAAATAACTTTAGTACTCAAGATAAAATCTGCCACAGCAATTCTGTGTTTCACGACCTGTGCAGTGTAAAACTACGATTATGGTCCACTAGTGTCTCTTTACATCCTATCATCTCTGAGAACTTTTCTACCTTCAAAGCTCAGATCTTCGTATTTTCCTTCTCTAGCTACCTTGTTCTTAACCCCATCCCCAATCTCTTACTGAACCTAATCTTTCCCCTTCCACTCTTTCTTCAGCAATTTGTAGCCTCATAAACAATCCCCAACTTCTCTCATACCTTTCCTCTTTCCTTCCCTTCTTCTCTCTTTCCTCAGTTAAAATATGCTCGATCTCCCATAATGCACAAAACCTTTCCTACAAAAGTATTTAAATTATTCCTTAATGGATTTGGGAATATAGTTCCGTAGTAGAGTGTTTGTCTTCCACATGCAAAGCTCTCATTTTGATCTCCTGTATCACACTAAAGCATTATTCCTTTATGTCCACATTTACTATTTCTTCATGTACTTAAAACCAATAATTTGAGGAAAATGTATCTTTACTGTAAAATTATATAACAATATACATGCATATGCCAATAATAAATAAATATGTATATTGTAAAATGAAATTATAGGTATGAATTCTGCCTGTTTCTGTGATACTACTTCAAGCTTCATGAATAAAATGACAACTAGTTATCCAAATACAAATTACATAAACTGTATTTTTACTTGAGCAACTGGCTATCCAAATACAAAGCAAGCACCTTTAAATTAGGGCCAGTAATTCTCGATTTGCTGAATTCCATCCTCCAAAGTACTATGAAAAAGAAGCTGTTTCCTATCTTCCCCAGGTTAAGCTCTTGTCTGTGCTCCCGCAGCATGATGTAGTATCTCCAAACTTAAAATACATAACCGACAAACCTTTTGACATTTTGTGATAACATTTTCCAAACTGTTTTTCCCCTTGCTGAAAAACAAGGTAAGTGCTCTCTCAGACATGACTCAACTCAAAAATAAAAATATATACATTTATGTCAATAAAAATATGAATTACTATTTTATACTATAGGCTTATTCTTAGTAAGAATTTTTTACCATGGCAAAATATTTAATTATGATTTTAATACACCTCTGGTGTGGTGGTGCACAGCTTTAATCCCAGCACTCGGGAGGCTGAGGCAGGAGGATCCTTGTGTGTTCGAGACCAACCTGGGCTGCAAAGTGAGTTCAAGGACAGCCTGAACTGCATAGTGAGACCCTGTCTCAAAAAATTTAGCTTAGTGGTGTAAGTGCCTATCTGGCAGGTGTGAGGTTGTGAGTGAGATCCCCAGTATAAAAAAAAAAAAAAAAAAAAATATATATATATATATATATATATATATATATATATACCTCTGGTGTGAGAAGAATATATCCAAAATTCTTAAGTTTTAGGCTACAATGACATTCTCTTTTATGATTTTTGTTAATTAAGAAAAATAAAGATTTTTGATGTGAGATATAAAATTTAAAGATTTTCATTTGAATATAATTATGTAGATTTGTTTATTTTCTTTACTTATATTAAGAATCAAGTGCAAGCCAAGAATGCTATGTGGTATGATCAAAAACTGCAGGGAATGCTTACATTTTTAAAAATATTTATGACACTAAAGGTACACTCCCATTAAACCCCCTCCAATGCTCCCCTGGCTTTGAACACACTTATCATACTGTTTTTGCCACTCTCTGAAACAGTTCTGGAGATCCTTTGTTATGAGCATCTTTAGCTGTGTTGTCATGGTGGCCTTAATTTCCTGAATTGATACAAACCTCTTACTTTCCATGGTCATTTTTACTTTGGGGACAAACCGGAAGTAGCACGGTGCCAGATCTGGTGAATGAGGCAAAAAGACACAATGCATTGTTTTTCCAAGGCTGCCTGTCTATTGGATCACACTTGGAAGCAGCACTTACAGTATTTTTATTACACCTCATAAAGACACAAAAGAGTACTTTTAGAACTGTTTCAGAAAGGGGCAAGAATGATAAAATAAATGTGTTTAAAGCAAAGGGAAGCATTTTGAGGGAGATTAATGGCAATATGTCTTTTCCTGTAATAATTTAAAAAAAAAATCCAAGCACTCGCTGTATATTTGGATCACCCTTTGTACAAACAAGCAAAGTTCCGTTAGCCGAGTTACAGTGAAATGACATTTCCTTCAGCATAATATTAAATCTAAAATAATATTTAATTTTTGTCAGGAAACAAAACTCTTCCATGTTTTACTGGCCATCAAATAAACACCATCCATTCTAGCTAAACATCTAAAAATAGAGAAAATAATAATAAACTAGTGAGCTCTGTTTTCTAGGGTTGGATCCATTTTCCTCTTCTATCTGAGTCTCATCCAGGCTGTATAGCTCTAATGTTGGGCTTTGGCCTCTGTTTGCCCTCGTTGGACTCCTTGCTCTGTCAGTTTCAGTTAAATACACTAGGACAATTTATTTAACCTGAGATTTACTTTCTCAAGCATAAAATGAAGAGAAAAAGAAAACCAATTTCACAAGATTGTCATAACGATAAAATGAGAAAATGGACAAGATATAATGTGTGCTCCATCAATATTTATTGCTATCGTTACCCTATTTATTAGCATTATACTAGCTTTCAGTGTGACATCCCCACAAATTTATTGAGCATATGTATTTTAAGCATGGGTGCATGTTAGGCATTGTAAGTGAAGGCACTAAAAACACAGCATAATCTCTTAACTCAATAAATAAATGGTCAGGTAGAGAATAGCAGACATGTAAAGACCAATACACAAAGTACTGCAAGAGTGCGAGGAGGGAGATGTCCTTACCTCCAACAGGAATTTTTTTTAAAAAGCACAGAAGGGGTCTTTCCCCTATTGAAAGACAAATGCATGAATAAAATTGACTTGGAAATAAAGATGCCCAACTCCTGATGTCCTGTCTGGCCACCTTGAGCACCATTTAGCTGATGGAGCAAATCACATGACCTGGGTTCAGCCAGTTGGATGTTCTTCTCTTGGCCTTTGAGTCCTGAGAGAGATAACAGATAATAAGTTGCTGAAAGAGTGAGAGAATATTCTTGGCTCCCATCTCATAGGCCAGAGGTGATCTGCAGAGTAGCAGGAGCAGCACAGATAAGGGAATAGGAATCATGATGATTCTAAGCAGGCCGCTCTAGTAGAGTGATCTCAGTGGTGTCCTCAGCTCTTTACCCTCTTTTATTTCTAATCTATTTCTACCTCTGATCTGTCAACCTCTATCCAATTTCTAAGAAACCCAATATCCTTCCAACAAGTTGTTTTTCTGCATACTAGAGGTTTTCTATTCTCTACAATTAAGAAACTCATCTGGTAGTGTTAGTTCATGAAGTAAAACTTTCCAGTCTCCTAAGGACTGTGTCTCTGGGTTTCCAATTGACCTATAATTGCTACTTTCTTTTATGCAAACTAAGACATTACCTTTTTTTTGCCCTTTTCAGTACAAATAAAATTCTTTTTTTTTTTT
>RJWM01031599.1:0-22249 GCA_004363535.1 Dasyprocta punctata | reverse complement strand
GATCAAACTCACAACCTTGCACCTGCCAGTCAGGCACTTAAGTCACTGAGCCAAATTCCCAGCCCTAGTTTTTTGAGGCAGGGTCGCACTGTGTAATTCAGACTGGCCTTGCGCTCACGTTGTAGCCCAAGCAGGTCTGGAACTCACAAGGCTTCTCCTACCTCAGCCTCCTGAGTGCTGGGATTAAAGGCGTGCACCACCACGACCGGCTTTTCTTTTCTTTTTTCTTTTCTTTTCTATGTGTGATTGGATATAAAACCGGGGCTTTTTCCCTTAGCTATATCTCCAACCCTTTTTTATATTTTAAACTTTTTTTTTTTGAGATAGAGTCTTGCTAAGTTGCTAAATTACCCATGGTGGGCTCAAACTTGCTATTCTCCTATCTCAGCCTCCCACTGTATATTTTCTTTTCAGTGTTATTTATTATGTATTATAGGGTGAAATAAAATCAACTATTTTGTATATTTACTCTTATGTTGCCTGCTTATGGAAGTATTTGTATGCATTTCACTAAGCTACTGAATCATTGGTTGAATGAAATGTGTCACTGTCAGAAATCAGAATGGTGATTTATTAAATTAATTTCTGACTAATAAAGTGATCATACTACACATTCAGGTTTTATTCAGCTTCTCTGTAGTTACCATTGTGTTCATTGGTGCTCAAGAATATTTTACAGATAATCTGAAAAGTGTTGACAAGTTTATGTCACAGACGTTTTTCATTTTTTTCCTTTTTTTTTTTTTTTTTTTTTTTTTTTTTTTTTTTTTTTTTTTTTTTTTTTTTTTTTTTTTTTTTGGTACTGAGGATGGATCCCAGGACCATCACACTCAACTATATCCCCAGTCCTTTTTGTTTTTATTTTGAGACAGTGTTTCCCTAAGTTGCTGCATTGCCCAGACTGGGTGTGAATCTATGATCCTCGTGCTTCAGTCTCCCAGAGTACTGGTATTACATGCATGCACCACCACGCTTGGCTCTGCTTTCATATTCTCATTTAACAACTTATTTTATTTTAAAAACATTAAAGAAAAGAATACAGTCTTTTTGTAAAAAGTGCTAGCCAATATTTTATTTGCTTTGTTTAATTTTAAAGATCTATTTTATTATGGTTTTTTATGACACATTCCTTTATGTAATGAGCAGGATCAGATGATATGAATTCCTGGATCCTTTTCCACTAATTTTTTTCTACTTTTCTGATTCCCCTGAATGTAGTAATGAAATAAGTTATTTGTAGAGATACCATCCTTCCTGTATAGTTCCAGAATTTTAAAAAGTGCAACACAAGTTTTTTAAAGCAAAACCTAAAGCAGGAAATAGATTTTAATTAAATAGTGTTATATATCATGGTCTTGTCCGAAAATAACTTCATATGATTTAAGTAATGAAAAATATTGTAAACATCCTGTTTTCAGTAGTACAGTATAAAATGAAGTGCATCACTGTCAGAGAAACTAATGTGGTTAGTTGGGGTACAGCAAAAGAAGACTTGCTGTACTTATAATGTTATTGCTGACGTGGAAAGTTCTGCATCATGGGGACATATGCTTTGATCTGCAGTCTCCTGTGATCCCACTAAATCTTTCTATACTCTTGTTACCTTTCCTACTTGATGCCACCAATACAACTTCCTGTGATAGATTACTAATGACTAACTTTCCTATTAGAGACACTTTGATAGATACTGATGGGAAATAAAATGGTTTTTTTATGCCTAAGGTGCAATGTAAACTTTGATTAACGCTGAGTTTATATTATAAAAATAACTCTGAATGAACCTAATCTCATCATTTGCATTTATCTTTTCCTTTTATAGCTTGGTAGCTGATGTGGTTGTATTCAACTCAGTTTTTAATATGGAGTCGTTTCTCACTTCTATTGGGAAATTTATGAAGCTGATTCCTGATCACAGACCCAAGGATCTGGAAAGCATCATCAGACCCAAGTGCCAAGTTATTTACTTTCCCATCAAGTTTCCTGATGTGAGCAGGTCAGTGTCTTTGACTCTGTTCTCAATTTTGTGTTAAATTACTTCTCAAATATGTAGAAGTTGATGTTCTTCTTGCCAATTGTAACTTTTCAGCATCAGCATGGTTAATTAGAGAATTGTAGACTATCTCACCAGGCTGTGATTTACAGAGATTTTAAATAATCATGTGTCCAAATCATTATTGAGTGGTTGGTACAGATAGTGCATTCTTTCTTTCTTTACTCATACATGTTTGTCCTTGTATGCTTCTTTAGCTTTCAACACTTGCTGCTGTTGTTGGTGTTGTTGTTGTTGTTGTTGTTGTTACAGAAGTTATTGTCAAGCATATTTCTTAACTTTTACATTCATCCTAGCCTCATTGATTTATATGCATAATAGTAACTCTTCTAAATAAATCAGCATTAAGTTTCATTGTTTGGATGCCTTTCATTTCCTATGTTCATTTCTTTAACTTTTTCCTTCTTTATTTGTATTATTTATATTAATAAACTATTAAATCTTTCAAATTGAGTTGCAGATGTACTTCATAGCCATTTTTCTTTCTCAGTTGCTAAGGACATTTTTTATTACCCTTGTTACTGGGCCCACCCTGAATTAGCAATGGATGATGTGGCTCAAAGGGAACATTTTGGAATTCTTTTTCACTTTTGATTAAACCCTGCAAAACTATTTTTACTACCACCAGGAATATTTCTCCCTTGTGAATAGGAAGTTTACTTCAGTGAGACTCACACTAAGTGGGGATGCTGCTGTTTTGTAATTGACTGCGTCCTTAAAAGGAGTTCAGGGACAGCTGTTTCTTCCCAATCTCTGAAGTGAAGGCAGGAAATGATTTAATATCATACATGCTGTGCAAGATGTCAGCATTAGTTATTATGTTCTAAACTTACTGAGTTCACCCAGGTTTTGCTGTTGGGATGGTAGTCCTCATCTGTACCCACAATGTTGAATTATTTGAGTGTCTTACTAGTTAATATTTCATTGATGAAAAAATCGGCACCATACCAAATCAAGTTAGCAAGGCATAAAATTTAAGTTAGACCACCTTGCACAACCCTTACTTTATGTATTGCAGAAAACAGAGGCTGAGAGAAGTAGACAGACTTGCAATCATTTTAAGATTGTCACGGACTGGATTAAGGCTTAATAACTAAGTTCTGTAATTTCTGATTGAAATTTCCAAGTACTGTTAAAGCTTTCTGTCATTTAAGTCATTTGCCAATAACATTTAAGATCTGTTTGCTCTTTTGAAAACTATAAAGCTAAATGGAACCAATATCACAATTTTCAGAAGTGTGTGTGTGTGTGTGTGTGTGTGTGTGTTTGTGTGTATAATGTGTTCATACCTGTGGAGGAATGGTTCCAGGATTCTCCAGAGATACCAAAATTCACATATTCTCAAGCTTTTCTTTATATGACCTACATACTTCCTCTTGTATGCTTTAAGTCATCTCTAGATACTTATGGTATCCAATACAATGTAAAGCAACTAGTTATATAGTATTAATTAGGCGATAATGACAAGAAATAATTGTATATATTCAGTGCAGATGCATTTTTTCCTTCTCAAATGTTTTTGATCTATATTTGGTTAAATCAATGTATAGGGAACTTCTTGCAGAAACACAGTTTTCCTAGGTGTGATGAGAGATTTTCAGTTTCTGAAAACTATGATTTTTATACTTGAGATTTATCATTAACTTTAACACAGTCATATATCTGAATTTTTAAAATATCAGCCTTATTTTTTGAAGTGTTTTTCATATACTCTATAGGAAAATGAATATCTTTAAGTAAGTGGTTGTAAGCCTTGATTATTACAGCTATAGATTTTCAAATAAATGTCCTAAGTTTATTTGTGTCTGGTATGCTTCTATAACATCTTATGTTTAATACACCTGTGGCAATTGAATAGTTCATTAATTTGGACCATGTTAGCATGAAAGAATCTAGCTAAAAGAAGGTTAAGAAATATTGTGGCCAAGATAGCATTCATAAGCAAGGTCTTAGCCCAGAGTGTTATTTGAATTATTTTCAAATGGTAATTTGCTTTATACAACCCAAACTCATATAGTGTAAGTAAGTGATTATTTGCATGAATGACAATCATCCTAATGCTGGCAGTTTTAAAAGCATATTATTTTGTTGAGATTTTGAAAAATATTTAGTAATTCCAAAGGCAAAATAGCCAAGGTGATTAAAAAAAGCATTTTATTGAATGCTTATATCTTTCCATATATATATTTATATATTTCCATAAATATATTTGCATGACACAAATAAGTCTAAATAAAAGCAAAGCAGAAGTTGTAATGAAATTATTAATATAACAGGCTATATGTGATATAATATGGTATGATAGATATTAACCAAAGAAGAGGGAAAAACCATATTTCTAGCAGAATTAATGAGGATTTATCAAATTGCTATCTGGTAGAAGAGTATGACTATCACATACGCATTTAGTAATAATGAACTTGGGGTACTTATATTCCCTGTTGATTTCTTCACCATCCCCTGCCTTCAAAATACGAGAAAAATAGTTGCATGAGAAGCTAGTCCCTTGAAAATATTTACTTATATGCATTAAACGTTTAGGGATACCCTTAAATGCTGTGGTCTTAGCTTCCACGTATTGGCTCTGT
The DNA here is from genome assembly GCA_004363535.1 of Dasyprocta punctata. Lineage (NCBI taxonomy): Eukaryota > Metazoa > Chordata > Mammalia > Rodentia > Dasyproctidae > Dasyprocta > Dasyprocta punctata. Next base: position 17,611 of record RJWM01031599.1, on the reverse strand, counting down.
GATTTGTGCCAATGGAATGACCCTGAACCTAAATTCTTTAATAATTTTGATTATATTTACCTCATCGCCTCATAGCAATGTTGAAGTGATTAAATAAAATAATGCATGTGACATAACTAGGGATAATGGCTTGGTATAATAGAACCCAATTAAACATTATTTCCTCTTATTAACACCCTTACCCCCATTAATTTGTAACCAAGCACATTGCTGCTACCTGACTATAGAGTATTATCTCCACTCTACCTCCCATCTTCCTGTAAGTGACTCATGAAAATAGAGAACTACTCTGCCAAAAGGTCATTCTAATATAAAAAGAGAGGTTGGTTTATTTAGTTGCTTTATCATTCCTATTGAAACGGCCTTTTGACCTCCCCGGAATTACTATCCATTAATTGACTCAACTTCTTACATTTATTCTGTCCTATTTTCTTTCTTTATGCAACTTAACTTCTGTATACTATCTTTATATTTACTATCTTAAGATCTCAAATCTCTTGTGTCATTTGCTTTGTGTTGGATTGGCAAAATCCCCAACCTGATTAAATCTATTTCTTCACTTACTCTCTGCCTACAATTGTAAGATTAAAAATGACTAGGGAAAAAAATATCCAGCCATACTTGATAGCATGCTCTAAATTTCTACTCCTAAGTTCAGACAGGGCCTTTGGATTGCCTGTCAAACATATCATATTTCACGTTTTTAGATAGTAAATCTTGCCTTCCTTTTTTCTAAAAACTTCAAATACCAAATTATCTGTGCTCATTATCAGCTGAGCTTGAGAAGAAAGAAATAATCAGAAAGACATTTTATACATTGAAATTACCATTAGCTGCTTCTGGGTACATGTTTTCTATCAGCATGAATTGACTTTGCTTCTAAGGAAGGCCCTATGTCCACTTCTTTACCAGAACTTGTTCTTGAATATTCAAGGACTATTGTTCTAGTGCTTCTTTCTTTTCTGTTCTGCATCATTAGTTTTCCTCTTTTCTGAATCACTCCTGTTTTCTTTTCTTTTGAATCATTCCTTTTAGCATGCAACAAGCCATTATCTCTTTCATTGAAAGAATCACTTTTGATGATATTTCTCCCTTCTGCTACTGCCTCATTTCTCTGCTTCTCTTATTAGTATAGCTTCTCAACAGGATTATCAATTTTTACTGCTTCCAGCTTTATTCCTTCTGTTCTTTCTTCAGGTCTTGCATTAAGGCTGTCTTCATTAAGATCATTAGTGGGTTCAGTGTCTCCTGTGTTTCCTTCTCAGTAGTCATCTTCCCTAACATATCAGCATCATTTTACATATTATGACACATTCTTTAGTTGGCTTCAGAGATGCACAGTCTCCTGATTGTCATACACGCTGCTGCTTGTCTGCCTCCTTTGCTGGTTTCTTCTCATCACTTTAACCATTTAACAATGGCCAATGACTCTTGAGTTGATGGAGGAAAAGTCCACAATTGAAATAAGAAGAAAAGCTAAGAGTCAGGAGGTCAGCAATAATGTCCAGTAGAACAAAGTGAAGGAGTTTTAAGATGATCAGAAATGAATTCTGAAAACTGAAGTTAAGTAACATGATTACTGAAAAAGCAACCTTCAATTCAATACTTAAACAGTCAGTGGTACCCTTCCCTGAATTTTGTTAATTCATAATTAAGTTTTATTTTTTTTCTGAATCCGGAGAAATTTAGGATTCAGGTATAGATAACATATCTCTCAGTACTATCTCTTTGTCTCTATCTCTTTGTCTTTGTTCTGTCTCTGTCTCTCTGTGTCTGTCTCTGTCTACCTGTGTCTATCTCTCTGTCTCTCTATTTCTCTGTCTCTCTCCTACTTTACTAATACACAGACAGCCTCCTCATTTTATGGATGAAGATATCAAGGTAGCCCAGAAAAGTTATGTGTCTTCCCACAATTATACAGCTAAATATAGGGAGGAGAAGAACTAGAAGTCGTATCTCAAAAACTCTATCCAGTGCTCAACCACCAACTTGCATTGTTAATGTAATTTTGGAGGTCTTGATTATCTGATTTTTTTAAGCTGACAGCAGATTAACAGCATCAAATTGGGGTGTGATAAAGGCAGACTTACTGACAGCAGTAAAAAATGACAGCTGACTGACAGCTTGACAACAAGGAGGATAGAGATAAACTATTTAAAAAATATATATGGAAAGTGAAAACACATAGCAGCCTGGAGCCATTCGATGGCAGGGCAGGCGACTCTGCACATCAAATAACCCCTGCAGACACTTCTCAATGATTGTACAGCTTGTACATCAAAAAGATGACTGTGATTTATTAAGAGAGATTAAATGGTAACCAGTAAATTTCATTTTAAGAATATAAGAAAATGCATAATCCACTTTTGGTAGACATTATAAATGACAGCAAATGAAAATAAATGCTGTACCTTACTTATAAGATGTACTTAGACTGTTTTCACCTAAAGAAGACAATAAGCATATTAAATCCTTTCCTATGCAGGTGTAATATTCTTAAGGTATAGGTAACCAGAGGATACTTCACAAAACTGTCTTTTAAGATATCCCTGATTAGAGCCTTACCATTGGCCAAATCTCCTTTTTCTCAGGGGTTGTAGATAGTGGCTCTATGGTACCAGACACTTCCAGGCATGACAGATAATTGGTAGTCAACAAAGAAATTTCTATAATGTTAAAAGTAGCAGGTGATATCTTCTTATAGTTGGTAAGATGAGAGTCAATATTGGAATGTGTTTCAAAAGAGAACTATCCTGCATTAAAATATACAAATTAGATGGAAAACTAAGGCAGTTTTTCTGCACATTTCAAGAAAACAAATTTTACATGGAAATGGGTGTGTGATGTAGGGGGAAAAAAGGAGGGAATTGTGCAGCCTGCTGAGCTAGATGCTACTGCAATTCACTGTTTCTTCAGATCATGTCATGTCATGAAGGAAAGGCTCTGCAGAAGTAGGGGAATTTCAAATATCCAGACTTTTATATAAGTCTCAGTTTTAGGAAATCAGAATGTCTGAAGACTTTTCAGATCATTTTCTGACAGTCATCTGTAGAGGACAGACCTAACCATAAACGTTAATACTCATTGAGTCTTACTTTATTCCCTGCATCATACTGTGCATTGTATTCATGTTTTAGTATTTTATGTTTCCAGTGACTTTAAAAGATATTTGCCATCAATGGTTGAAGAAAGCTAGGCACGGAGGCTCTAACCTTTTGCCCATGTTCACACTTGTATATAGTAAAGATAGAATTATAAACTGACATTTTGTGCCCTATTTTAGAAACTAAGGTCTTAATAGGCTTGCTGTATTATCTTTTCCTTAAAGAGAGCTCTGGTCTCTAGTACTTGACTTCAAACAGTGAAGAAGAAATGATTTTTACAGAAGAGAAATGACAAAAGTAGGCTTACATTTGTTTATATATAGTATATGACACACTTTAACTACCCCACCACTACTTTTTGCCTTCCATTTCACATTTTGGGGGTCGGTGTATATAATGTATTATTCAGTCATAAAAAAGAACAAAATTTAAAAAGAGAAATAATATTTTGTCACTTCCAGAAAAAATGGATGGATCTGGAGGTCATCATGTTGACCAAAATAGGTCAGAATCAGAAAGACACATGTCTCTTGTTTTTCATTTGGAATCTAAAAGATATCAAGAAAGTAAAAGGGAGACTACTATTAGATAAGAGAAAGAGAATAAGGGGGAGGAAAATATAGTGTAAGGGCAAGGAATGGGGGGATGAATATAATAAAGACTTTTAAAAGTTTGAGAAGATCCTTAAGAGGAATGAGAAATGATTGTAAAATTGATAACAGGCCCAAAGTTAAGCAAAATAGAAAGAATATTTTAAGGAACAGCTGTATGTTTAGGCTATAATTTTGTATAGGTAAGAAAATAATTTGCTTTCTGTTTCTAGGTATCTCTCATTTACCCAAATTCTCTTGCCTTGCAGTGTAGCTGGCCTTACAGCATTGCAAGGCAATGCCTGGTTTATCACATCAGATGTTAACTGGCTGGCATAACCCAGCGTTTCTCTGCTAGGCTCTTCCAGCATGGCATTTTTGCCTGAGAACCAGTTAACCATGGACTGAACCCATTGAAACTGTGAACCAAATAAACCTTTAGTGTAGATTGTGGATAGTGAGTATTTTGTCTGATTGATGGGAAAGTGCTTAATACATTTACAATATGGCATCCCATATACTTGTAAAAAGGTTAGGGTCTTCCCAGGAGATTCCATCAGGGAGCCATGGAAAGGGTTTATCAAAGTGGATAACATCTTCAAATGATGTTAAGTTGCGTTAAAGGTAAATGGACACAAGTGCTCACACAGTCAAGGCTGGTATTCATATATATTTACCACTTACCTACCTTCTCAGTCCCATTATATTGTGAGTAAAGAGTTTAGATTTCTTTATTATGATTCTATATAATTAAGGTAAAAAGACCAAATATACATGTTTCCTATGGTGACATTAAACATCATCTAGATATTTATTTTTTAATGAAAGGATGGATAGAAGTCTTATGAGTTTTAAGTCTGGACTTTGAGCAAGTTGAAACAAGTATAGTTTACACTGAATAGTGTGCACTGAGTTTCAGGTCTGCTTGAGTCAACATAAGACATCCAGTGTCAATGTTACTCTGATTATTAGAATAGAATTTTATGTATTTCTGTAATTATTTCACTGTGTATTTTTATTTACTGCCATATTAGATTGCAACTTGCCACAGAATAAACAAGAGTTGTTTGTTTCTCTGAAGTGTCTGAATTCATAGTACATTTTGCATCCTTGGTAGAGGAATTCTGTACAGAACATCTTTAGTTTCCTACTTTCTACTTTTTCAGCAGCAAAAAAGAGAAGAAAAAGATGTTGGTCACTTGGGCAATCTTGTTTTACTAGAACCTTAGGAATTTCTCCACACATTTCTCTCTACCACTTCTGTGTAGCTAAAACAGTGAAGCCAAAACAGAGGTTTATGGACTTTTTGTAACTAATTTAGAAACAAAAATGGGGAATTTTAAAAACAGTGTGAAAACTTTAAATGAAAATTCTCAGGCTGTGCAAACAAAGGCGAGGAGCCTAAGGGCTTTTTGAAGAATTCTTATTAAAGAAAACACTGTTTTACATTGCAAAGCAGATGTGTCAGAACACAACAGCAGATCTGTAATTTGAGAATTTGTGGATTGATAGGACAGAAGGCAGCTCCACCAAAAACTTTTTCTGCTATCAAAAGTTCTACTTTGGGTGGTGGTGGAGGCGTTGACAGAGAACACCTTAATTTTCTTACAACATATGATTGTATTTCTCAGACAATTTAAAAAAGTATTAATGTTAGATGTATTAGTAAACTATTGCCTTGTGCTCTATGAAATAATATTAAAGGTAGTGTCTTGACTATTAATCTCAGCCTAAAGTAGAAGAAAAAACTTTGTTTTTTACAAGTTCAAATACTTTGAAATGAAAGCAAATATGTTTTCTATGAATGTCCCTAATCAAAGTTATAGAATGACTGTATGGCAAAAGTCCTCCAGATAAATCATTCTAATGTTTGACACTATTCACTGTCAGGAAATCTCCTTTATAGCCCATCCAAATCTTTCTTGCTGCATTAGGTCCTAATCATTTCCTCTTACTATTCTCGGTGAGAGGAGATCATTTCCGTGCCAGTCACACACACATACACACTCACTCTCCTAATGTTATGTAGAACAAACTCTTGTTTGCTCAAAATGTATTTTTAATGAAATTATTATCCATGTTAATGCCTATTTACAACAGTTAGATTTCTGCTTTCTTCAATTAGAATTAACCTCACAGAAAGAATTGCTCTGAATTCAGCAGTAGCAACACAAATTTTGCTTTCTGTTATAGAATGATTTACCTATTTCCTCAAGTAAATAGAGACCATTGATTTGTTTTTTATATCAAAGACTTGATGTTCTTTTTTTCATAGGTTCTTTTAGTTCTGTCCTAAGAAGTCGAGTAGGTGAAATGCAAAGGCCACAGATTACAGTGTTGAAGAATAGTTATAAATCACTTTACTAACTTATGGGCACCAGCCCAAGAGGAGTAAGGGAGCAGGGCTGCCACAAGACTGGGATGAATGTCATTTGAGGAGCTCAAGTAACAAATGAGGGCATTCAGCAGTGGGTCCAATAGGCTCCTTTTTTCCCTCAGGCTCAAAAGACAGCTCCAAGCTTCCCATAGCACAGAGATGGGTGATTGAGGGTAGAGTTGTCTAGGCAAGAACAGGTTATGTGCTCACTAAATGAAAACTGTGTGTAATGCATTTTAGAATGATTTCAAGTACATTATTTTGATATTTAAAGGATTAAGCTTTGGTTAGCTTTTTAAAAGTCATCCATTTTTGATAATGCTGAGTAAAAGGTTAGTTAGGAGCATGGTATGCTGAGATTTCAGTTTGACTTCTGTTGCTTAGTACCACTCTTCAGCCTAGGTCAAAATACTCGGCCTCCCCAAGCTTTAGCGCCTCATTATCAAGATGGAAATTGGAATAGCATCCACTTCTTAGGTGTAGTTTGAAGATTGAGGCACTCGTTGTATAATGAGATGCCTACAACCTACCAAGTGTGCAGTACATATTGGTTGCTTAACTAATTCTGTAATCATCACCATTTTTGTTATCTATTCACAGGTTTTTTTTACAAGATCACCCCATTCAGTGTTACTCAAACCTCTAAAATAAGGGGGATCAGAATTTCATAAACTCAAACAATTCTATGAAATAGTTGAGGATCTAAAGGTTGCTGCTAGTTTAAATAAATAAATACATACATACATAAATGGACTATGTTATATATTATCAAACCATATGACAACAGCCAAACAGTATGTTTGGCAGTGTAAGTGCAATATCATGTGGCAGGGAAAGTCACATGTAAGCTGTCTACGTCTTCCTGGCAGCATTAGTATGTGTACACTGGTGGTTGAGGATAAGTGGGTTGATCAGTACAGAAGAAATTTCAACTGTTCCTTATTCTGTTTCAGAAACTGGTGGATGTTCTAGATAGTTTTTCATTAAAAAAAATAATTTGTAGTCTATCATTGCATAATAAACAACAATAAGTCTCTTACCTAAAATAGTTCTTTGTCTAAGAAATTCTAGCTGTAAGACTGCAATATAAAATTTCTTTAAAAGTATGCTTTAAAGTTATGAATGCAAAAAATGCCTAAGTTCTTTAGGACTTCTTCCGTACTGTTTTTCCATAACAGCTCTTAAAAGGTTGCTGTTGGTGTGGAAAATACAGGAAATTTTGGTGTAAAATACTAAATAAGGAAGGGTCCTTAATCTTAGGCCAGAAATAATAGATGAAATAGGTTTTTAAGTATAATATTTTTAAAATATGCTTTTTATGGCATTTAAGCTGGGCATTACAGACTTAAAAAGCTTTTAGAATAATAATAGTGGCTATCATTTGTCAAGTGCCTTTTCTGGGTACGTAGTTCGTGTACATTATTTCTCATCTTTACCAAATCCCTGCAAGCTAGGTAATATTATATCTTCATTTTGCAGTTGAGAAGACTGAGATTCAGGAGGTTAAGCTTGCCTAAAATTACTTAGCTACTCTAACTAACTTGCTTTAAAATGTGGTTCAAATGCTTCTTGCTTTAAGGGAAAGTTCAGTGGGTTAGAATGAGCAAGATGACATCTTGAAGAGAGAATAGGTACCAAGATTTGTGTCAGTAAGTGATCATTGGCTCTGGAAGAGTTTCATTGCCTTCTACTCATTTGAATGAAGAGATGGTAAGATTAGAGATAGGAATTAAGGTTGAGGAGTTTAAAATTTGACCTTTCTTTGAGGGGGGGAGCCACTGTTATAAAATAAAAGGTAAATGATAGGAAACAGAGAAGTAGACCTTTTGGGGATGAGAAGGGGGTCTAAGGAGAGAAGGGGAAGAAAAGAAGGGGAAATAAAAAGGATTAAGATGCACTATGTACACTTACCAATTCCCTATGATGTGAGTATATTTATTATGTATCACAAACATATACTAATAAAAATAAACTAAAGAACAATAAAAATATGGAAAATTTGGTATTATAAATAGAGTGCTGATGGGGAAGGAAATAAAAACCAGGAAAAAAAAGTTATTAGAGTAGATAATTAAAGACAACTAGAGAAGTGGATTTCAGATACAAAATAGGAAATTCACATAAATACATTGATTGTAGACTTGGCAAGTTGATGTGGTAACTTAATTAAATAGAAGACTGTCCAAGATGGTTTAAAGTTTGATTGTCCTGATTGGAGTAATGTCTGTGCTCTTGGAATAGCTGGTGTAAAGTAGGTGAATTCAGACTTGTATCCATTGGGTCTGAGATATTGGAGGCTGATTTGGATGGCGCTGGCCAGCAAGAAATGTCCTCTTTTGCCTCAATGTCATCATTTCAAATTTAGAATGGTTTGTTTCATCCATCAGTGCTTACAGAAATTTTTTTGTTGGCTTTCCTCTTTCCTTTGGCATATGTCATACTGCTCAGTTTTTTCAAATAAATCCAAGATAACATAATTTGTTATTGTCTCACAAAAATTCAGTGCAAAAATTTTAAAACATCAGATCTCTTGTATTCTTACTTCTGGGAAACCAAGAGTATATTGAGTTGTTTTTCTCTTTGCCTCCTTGGAGTTCAGTTACAAAGCCACTTTTGGTCTTTTTTGATTGTGAATCATGTGATTGACTACTATATGGTGATAGAGTAGTATGTTATAGTGCCTAAAAAAATTGAATTTGATGTCAAACAGTGTGTGTTAATACCATTTTTCCCCCTAACTAGTCATCTGGTATTAAGAAAGTTGTTTGCCGGGTGTGGTAGAACACACCTGTGATTCCAACCATTCTGGAAGCTAAGGCAGAAATATTCAAGGGCAGCCTGAACAACTGGGCAAGACTCTGGAAATGTAGCTCAGTGACAGATTACTTTCCTAGCATGTGCAAGACCCTGGATTTAGTACTTTGTATTCAAATAAATAAATAAATAAAAGGAAAGAATAAAAAGAAAAAGGTTGCTGGCGGGTGAGCTTATATCAGTCTGAGTTTTGTGTGAATTAAATGAGGTAGGTACACTGTGTAATAGAAAATGCTTAAGGTATAGTAAGCATTAAGTAAATGGCAGATTTTCTTGTGTGTAATTTATGTGTTCCCAAAATACCTTTTGTGCTTTCATTGCCTGTATGTAATTTATTTAACTTTCTAGAGAGCTAGAACTGAGTCCAGAATTGTAATCCTGTATGATTTTAGCAAATTTTTCTGCAAATTAAGAGTATTGTACTTTATGTTAATTGCTAGGTTTTTTTTTCCTGCAAATTAAGAGTATTTTACTTTATGTTAATTGCTAGTTGTTGTTGTTGTCCGTCCCCCCCCCCCCCCCCGTTGTTCTTTAAAACATGTTGCTTGCTCTGGTAGTAGTTTTGCCATACTGGACTGAGTGTCAAAGCTCTAGGTAGAAATATTGATAAGAATATTAAAACCAAGTACTCTTCTATCTGTGTACACTGTCATGTGCACCATGGATCTTCTGGACTACTGGCCTAAATGAGGTGACTCACAGACCTTTCTCACATCAGGCAAATTTGCGTAATTACTAGCTATCTGCAGAAGTGCTTCTGTGAGTGAGTAGATGAGCTTTCCTTAAGATTAGCTGGTTTTATTCTTACTATATTTGACTAAACATGGCCTATAAATTATTTTTTTTTATTACCAAATGTTCCTATGGAACTAATTCTTGATTAAATAATTATCACTATTTTGGAAGATTTTAATTTTGTATATTAGTCATACTAAACATGTCACTTTAAAAGTTTAGTGAAGATAGCCATGAGATCTCAATGTTTTACTGAAAGCCTCGGCATAATTTTCTGGAATTAAAGCTAAGAATACTAGTTCCATAAAATAATTGCCCCCTTTTCAGTAAACCTGTGTTTACTTTCCTATTGCAAGCTGAAATCTTGGTGCTGTTTCTTAAGGAATCATAAAATGAGAATGCTAAAGGTTTTCTCATTCCCCCTGGACTACACACTGAAATTCACCTATACTTAGTACCAAGAGAAGATACAATATTTTAGCAACTGTTCTCTTCTATATGATATATTTTCATATATCCATGAACGTGTCTTCCTTGCATGAAGTTTCATCAACAGTACAGTTCTTATCCTCTGAGTTCATGAGTATAGGCTGCAACTCTAATTTTGTTTACATGTAGAGAACAAATTTGTCAGTTCTGAATACTCACCATCTTCAAATCCAGTGGAAATCTGTTTCATTAAGTATTTATCAATACCCTGCTCTGTGCAGACCAACCGATTCTTCAGAGTGGGAGCAGATCTGTGCAGCACTGCCACGTGTCATTTTATGCTACCAAAACTCATACCAAGTCCTTAAGTGCATATTGTAAATATTTTCCACTAATTGAAAATGGTACTTCTCTCTCAGGCTATGAGAATGAATTTGAATGGACATAAACAGGAGACAGTGGCATATCTAGAAATAAGTGATAAATTCCATTGGAAACAGAAGGCAAGGAGGAGACTGAACTAAAAAAAAAATCAATGTTTTTGAAAATTATTATTAAATGAAATAGGAAAGCCAGAGACAAATGTCAAACACATTTTCAGTAAGGCCAAATTCATTTTGTTTTCAATAAATCCTTGATTTTTTCCCCCTTTATGAAAGAATAGAACCAGGATTTTTCAAAAACTGGAGAGAAATCTGTGATATAAAATCTTTAGAAATCTTAGGGTCTTAATTCCTGTATTTTATTGCTGGAGAAAATTGCAGCAAAAAAGATTTTTACCTGGGATCGTTAGAGCACAATAACAGAATTTAGAAACCCAGTGGGAAAAAAAATTCATGAGATTAGTAGAAATATGGAACCAAGGCTGTTATTTGTATTAGTAACTAGTACTTGGGTTAGCCAGAATTGACAGAATAGATCAATCTTATCAGGAGTGGGTGGTGTGCAGAAATTTACATTGCAGCTTGTTATTGTTTTTCAGTGAAAATATTCAGTTTTCTGATCTATAACTACTTCTAACATACTTTGCCCTTTCAGTAAACATTGAACTAACTATATTAAAAAATTGGGAAAGTTTTCCTCATTTGAAACTCAGAACCTGAAAATAATTTTTTCATCACCTTTTTCTGGGACTTGGTATGACAAAGCCTGAGTGAAGCAGTCAACTTTTTTTGTGCTTTCTCCTTGCAGATGAGTAATAAATTATTTACCCTTTATAATAATGTTTTAAGTTTTCCTTTGCGTTTATGTTAAAAGACTGTTTAAAATTTACATTGTGAGTTGACTTTTGCAACATGTCCATTCTGCCTCTTTTTGTGACTGTCATTTTAACCACTTTTTAAAATCTTTGAACAGCTGGCTGACATAACTAGGGGTGGGTTGAAGTTTGAGTTAGTTCATAGAACGCCACTGTGTGTGTGTGTGTGTGTGTGCACTTGCACATCCACACACACTCGTGCATGGACACAAAAGTATTTACAAACGTGTAGGTGGTAGAGTTTCATGTACTACAGTATAAGAAAGTGTGCAGAGGAAGAACATAAACTTGGGTGTCAAATCTGCTTTGTAGTCTTAGTTATTTTCTAGATGTGAGACTCATTCTAATTGTATCACCTCTTCTGACTCTTAATTTTCCTAGTGTTAACATGTGGGTTAAGTGAGAATTATGTAAGAGAGAGCGTAGGTAATGTGTTTCACAGTGTATGGTGTACGTTCTCTATACCTCTCTCTTCTTTTCCCTATATGAGATCATACCTGCTACTCTGTTACACTTTATCAACTTTAATTTCCATTCATAGGCACCTGAACAGACCTCTTTCAGTTTCCACCTCAACTTTACTTGTTTTGGGAGATTATTTAAATATGTAAAACTGGGGCCGGGCGTGTTGGCGCACCCCTTTAATCCCAGCACTCAGGAGGCTGAGGTAGGAGGAACATTGTGAGTTCGAGGCTGATTTGGGCTACAACTTGAGGGCAAGACCAGTCTGAACTACATAGTGCGACCCTGTCTCAAAAAATTACAGCTGGGAGTTTGCCTCAGCAGACTTAAGCACCTGCCTGGCAGGCGCGAGGTTGTGAGGTCAATCCCTGGTGCCACTTAATAAATAAATAAATAAAACTGAATTTGTTCTTGTATTGATAATACATTCACTACTATAATATTTAATTGACTTTTTTCCTTGTCTCTCTTTTCTTAACTTCATTTAGATTACTCTTTTGCAATGTATGTTCTCAGTTGCTTTGAAATTACTCCAGGTAACCAACTGCCTTTCCTGCTGCTTATAGGTATGTTTGTCCTGCTATGCTTTGCTAACTTTTTATCATTTTGTCCATTTTTGTTATGTTTTATTTTATGGTTGTCTTCAGGATTAGTACTTGTGGAGCAGTAGTGATTTATTTAATAAAAGTCAGTGAAACCTCTTACTTTTTAGACAGAGAATCAGCTATTCACATCATTCCGTGCAATCTTTGAGCACATGGCTCTAACAACTTATGTCTGCTCATGCTGGCGGGTATTTCTTACATTTCTGCTGAACGTTGGTTGAGGGTAGAGTATTTCTCCCTAGGTGAGAAGATGATGAGTAAACATTAATACAGTAATGGGTGTTTCTTTATTTTCTGTACAGAAACAGGGAATGTTAATATACGATTTTGTATCTTACTGTTGAAGAATTGGTAGCATAAATAAATATACTTACAGCTAACTGTATATTCAAGAAGTTTTACAGTTTGTATTTCTGGCTCAGAAACTCTTACTACTACAGAAAGATTTGGTTAGAGTTTTGGCCCATTTGAAATATAATCCTTAGGTTAAAATGGCTTTTTCTCTTCCCCATTTCTTCCATGAAACATGTCTTTGGGCTTTAATTATGTAGCCTGTACTAAAAAGGTAAACTGACACAGTCTCTCAAATAATGTCATAAGACTTTTTTTTCCTCCTTAAGTAAAGTTCAATTAAAAAAAGTGGGGGGAAGGGACAGTAAAACCACAATTATAACCAAGTTGGTAGAACACAATCTAAATGCTGATTTTCTGTGCTAGTTATCACCTAGGTAGATTTAAGAAAAAACATAGGTCTGCATCAGATAAATCTGAATGTTTGGGGTGTGGCCAGTCATTTTTTAAAAGTTCTCCCATGTTATTCCACTGTGAAGCCAAAGTAGAGAACCACTGACTGAAAGCTTCGCTACCAAATAACAATGCAGAGAAGCCCACATGCCTGCAGTAGCCTCTCGTGGTCTTACCATGACTCCTTTTTTAGTCTTGGCCAAAATCATGTTCCTATCTGTAAGTGCCAGCAGGGAGTCTATAGTGAAAATTATATGCCTTCATGAAATGAATTTGTATAATTCTCTATCCTGATGAAAATAAGAAAATGTTAAAAATTGTATTTATCCTTGATCTCTTTCCCCATACGTGTTGGCAAACCTCCATTTCCCATTGACTTAACGTTCAATTTTTCTCTTCACTGTTTTTCTTGGGTGACATTGGAAATTTTTACCATCTGATGAAGGCAGATGTATTTTCAAATAAAAATGTCTTAAGCATTTGTTCTTCCTACTATTCCTTTCTTTGGCAGAATATTCACATAGTTGATAAATAGTTTGCTTTCTTTAAATACCTTTTCATATAATCTTTGTAGCATGTTTCATGGGTATTTTAACCTAGTTTTATGGTTTTTCATGAAATAAGGTATTTTCTAAATATGTTATGCTGAATTTAACCGAAATAAGCAGTTGTACTGTATGCCTTTAAAATTATGATGATTTCTTGCATTTTTAGGGTAGCACTTTTATCCTGCAAGATTCAAAGCACACTGAGAATGGTTACAAATTATACAGTGAAGCAGAGTCACCATTGTGGAGAGAGGCATGGCAGCTGTTTAACAGCTCATTGCAACACTGTACAACATGTTAGGGTAGGAAGTGAAGAATAATACTGGAATCACTCAGAAAAAAATTGCTGGGGGGGTGAGGTAAGCAGAATGTAATTACCTAAGTTGGAATTTATCCAGAACATAAGGTTAACACCTCCCGTCTCAGAAGAGAAAGCTCTGATTCTTTAATAACCATAAACTTGCTTGCCACATAACTGAAACACAAAGGTCCTTCTACCTTCTTCAAACTACCAGTGTAGGCTCTTAGTGGGCTTGCATTTAAGACCTAAAAAGAAAAAAGAAGGCTCCTTTTTAGAAATCCACATGTTTATACTCAGAAATGAGAAATAGATTTCCATGTTCATACTGTCCTTCACTCTTACTATTTGGTTATTGAGGATTCTACAGTTGTATTGGGATTTCAAAGAAATTTCATGATAGATTAGTAATTTCTGATATAGCATATGAAAAGTAGTGCTTAAACTTAGTCTAGTATAAAGAATTAGCTGTTGCTTTCCTGAGATATTTAGGATTACTATTAGTTCTTTCATGTATTATAATTAATTTTTATTACTGCTTTAGACATATTTAAATTCTTCTAAGAAAATTTTAGAGGAAAAGGTCACTTACCATTTTAGAGGAAAATTTTAATGGAAAAGATCACTCACCATCATTTGTACAATTAGAAATAAAAAGATGTAACTTTAGGTCAGAAATCTCAGTGCAAAGGAACCAATTTGATGTCAGGTTACGGTTTCATTCTGGAAAATAATCTAGCAAATGTCTGAGAGAAGCAAATAGGAATTAAAATAAGGAACACAAGGTAACAGAATCATGTTATAGGTCAAGTTGAGAATTGGAAATCAGAATTTGATTTGTTTGAGGAATGTTAGGAATCCAGGGTAACAGGACCCTAGGTCTGAAACCAGCACCAGGGATAGCTCCCAATGATGGTCACTTTTTGGCTTTTCAGTGCTTTCCCATTAGCCCTACCCCTATGAAATCAGGAAAGTTGATCATTTCCTCCTAATAATGTTAATGTTAGAAGCAAGTTTAGAAGTGAGGCATGATGCAATTCATTTTACATGTTTTATTTAATATGTACAAATTTACATGCTAGATTGTATAATTCATATTTATATACGTGAAAGTGATGTTTAATAAGTTAGCCCATAGTCCTATTTCAAATATGTAGTGGCATCATAAGTCAAACCTTTATGTGTCTGGTTTCAAAGCTTTTGCTCTTGATTACTGTCCCATGAAGTTATGTAAAGTCACATGCATACTGGCTTCTATAAAGCATAGTGGCCATCAGGTGTTTTAGAGTGCAGCTGAGAAGGAAATTTAGAATGCTTCTAATAATGGCTGGAGTATAGATGATATGAGTGTTCTTTTCTGCTCCAGAATTGTCACATGGGGAACTTACAGAGTTTGAGTGTGTGTGTGTGTGTATGTGTGTGTTCCTTCTTTTGTTATGATGTAATTTTTTTGAATAAAACAACCATGTGTCAGCCTCACTAGAGAAAATTCTGCATTCCTATGAATGAATTCCACATGACATCTAAGTTACTTCAAACTCTGTAGTATTTTGTTTTTATGTCCTATATTACTGTCATATTCACTATTTTATTTTCTCCTAATTCACTATTTTATTTTCTCCTGATACAAATGGATAATGAGGGGCTATAAAATACCTTTTGTACTCTTTGACTTAATATAGAATCATAAGCTTGTTCTTTTCAAATATCTTTGAGTCTAATAGAGAAAAAACAAGGACTTAAGATTATAAATCACATTTTAATCTATATTACTGAGACCTGACTCTTGTGGGCATTGATTTTCTTTGTATTCTGAGAGATTTTCAGATAGGAAAACAGAAAAAGGTTACTTGTACAACATAATAAAACAGGCTTGATCTAAGTAAACTCTTAAAAAATTGTTTTCCTTTTTATGATGGAATATGTGGGAAAAAACCAAATTTTATTTGATTACCTGCATATAACAACAGTTAATACAATATTTGCATAACAGTATCCAAAATTCAATTTTACATCTGAGATCTTATAAAGTTATGCCAAAGCATAAATTTTATAATTTATAAAATTTCTAAAAATGTATTTAATAAAACTGATGCATCTTTAATCATAGTAATGCTATTATATCACTTTTAAAGATTGTCCAGGTTATCTGTTTTGGTACCTTCATGATAGAAAAACAATATTCTATTATTCCAAGAACAGTAATGATAACAGGATTGGAAAAGTGGAGCAGGGCATATAGATAATAACTAGACATTGTTTTCCAGAAAACATCTTTGTTCATGGCTTATGAGTTAAGCTGTAATAATAGTGTGGGAAGAATCTACTTATGCGGCTTTACACTTTTTATACATATGTAATTTTAAGACTTTTAGAAATTGAGAAATGACCTATGGTGTGTGAAGGAGATATAAATCATTTATTAGACAAGTCATATTTGACTTTCTTTTAGATGATATTAGCCATAAAAGTACGTGTGTATGTTTGTGTTTGTGTTTGAAAATATTTGTGTACTCCATCCCTTTGGGTATTTTAATACAATTCTGGCCTCTTTCACACTGGCCACTCATACCTGGCTACATTTTAGAATCTTGTGGAACTTTTAAGAATCTTTCTGGCCAGAAAACAAGTCAGATCAAGTAAATCTGAATTTCTGAGAATAGAACCTACACACCAGTACATTTATTAATTTCCTGGTTTGAGAACCAATGATAAAATACATGAAAGCATTATAACTCAGTAAAGTTAGCTAATATTAGTAAAGCATTTATCATTTGTATGCATGTAGCTAATAGTATGGAGAAAATGAAAGAAAAATTTCACTTTTGAAGTGTAGACAAGATCTTTTTGGGAAGTAAAATTGTTAGTGAAATGAGATGACGAGATAGATCATAATACTAAATAAATTACAGTCTGAAACAGAGTTTCGTTTCGTGTTCTTTTAGTTAGCAGTGTCTTATGTGAAACAAGTAAAGAAAGATATAAAACACCCACAATTCACCTGGTGACTTCTGCAGTTTTTTTTTTTTTTCCTTGACTCCAGCTGCTATCCAACTCATGACCTGAATCTTCATGATTAATAGCTCTTATAATATTTCCTTAGCCAGTGTAACTTCAATTGCAATACTTTTTCTTCTAATGTCTTATCCTTATAAAACAGCACTAAACTATTTTTCTCAATAAATTCTACTGACACATGGTCCCACAGATTAATTATAAATTGCATAGAAGTAGTGTTCTTTGTCAGCATTAAATGTGTAGCTTTATCTTCTCTTTCTTCTTGTCTTTACTAGCTAAATGGAATTAGAAATTTAAAGAAACCTGTTTTATATGGAATCTTTTCCTATTCTCTTATTTTAAACAATAGTGCTATTAATTTTCATCCTAGATTGTTTGGTTCTTTTACTCTTTTCATCATCATTATTATTTTTAAAAAGAGTTATTTCTGTTTTAATCCATTTCTTCCACAATATTGTATAAGCATCTTTTTAGGGAATGTTTTTTTTCAAATGCTAAATATTATTTTTATTTGGTGGGCTTTCTTCATAAGATGAATTGGGAATACCTGTAACTTTTTATTTTCCCGCTTCTCCTCCTGCCCCATCTCCTCCTCCTCTTTTCTTCTTTCCTTTCTTTCTTAGGAGAAC
>RJWM01031598.1:0-22240 GCA_004363535.1 Dasyprocta punctata | reverse complement strand
ACGTAGAGTAGCTAGTAGAGGGTGGACAGTTGGAGCTGGTGGGCATAGAGTCTGAGGGGCAGACGAGACATTCACTCCTCTATCTCCTCCATGGATCTCCATCAGGTAACTCGGATCTCTGGTATGAATGCTGCTTTATTCCCGCGTGGCTTGTAGCACCTGCTCTGAGGAGCCCACGGCCTGTCAGCATAGCTTGGTCAAAGCCACTCTGCCCAGAATGTGGTGCTTGGTATGGCCAGCATCCCTTCCCCTGGACTTCTGAGGGTCCCTCTCAATGCCCTTGTGCCTAAGCAGCTCCCAGATGGTGTCCCGGCCCCACCAGGGCAGGCCAGAGGGCAGACAGCTGGCAAGGCTGGCCCCAGAGGCTGCACAGATGCTCCCTCTGCTTGAGTTGGCACTGTATGCATGCATGTGTATGTGTGTGCATACGTGTGGTATGTCTTGGGGTGACAGACAGGGAGACCAATATAGTGAATATCATAAACTTAAGCAGGTGACTGAGAAAAGAACTACTCCCCTGTCTTTGCACATGTATGTGCATGTGTGTGTGTTGACTAAAGATTGAACCCAGACCCTGGCAAGCACTTTAGCACTGAACCACACTTCCTAGCCTACCACCTGTCTTAAAAAGGCCAAGCAGAAGCACACTGGTCCCTGTCCTGGCTCCACCCCTTTGCTTGTGCAGCATGGTTTTTTGCTTGGCCTTGCTGAGCCTCAGCTATGAGATGCCGATAATGAGAGCAATCTCATAAGGCTGGAGTGAGGTCAAAGCCAACTACTCAGTGGGTGGCACAGTCAGTAGGGTGCCAGGTACATAGTAGGACATCAGTTTGCAGATGAGGTCTGACTCTGGCCAGAGCAATGAAATGGTTGTTTTCTCTTTTTTTTCTTTTCATTATTATTGTGTATTAATTATACAGGTACCTTTAGTTATATGATCTTTGGCCTCTCTAAGCAAGGAGGGAAAATGTCCACTAAGCTCCTGGAAATGGTCAGGCCAGTTATAAATAGTCAGGAACCTGTCCCTCCAGCACTTGGTGTCTGTTACCTTCCCTTAGGCACCAGGAAAGACCCAGGAGCCAGGCAGTCCTAGGAGCAAGTCCTCATTCTGCCATGCTAGCCAGCTGACTTGAGTGAGTCTTTAATCCTCTCTGTCCCTGCAAAATGGAAGAAACATGGAGCAATCTCTCAGGGTGCTGGGGAGTTCAGATGAGAAATAAATTATAAAATCCTTTTGGTATAATAACAAGCTGATAGATGTGGATGCATGGGGAACCTGGAGTAGGATGGCCGAGCATGCAGGCCAAGGCCCAGGCAACCAGGGCTGGCTTCCCAGTCCTGATGGTGGCCCAGCTCTGTGATTACCAGCCAAGAGGGGCCTCATTGCTTTCTTTAATGGGACAGCTGGTTAATTAGTCTCTGAGGGCTCCTGACAAGTGTGCTGTGAGGGTCCCCAGCACATGTCAGGGTCAGCGCTTGCCAGACCATGTGTGTGCTCAGCTGGCCAGCCTTGAGCATGAGTCTGTCTCTCATCTTCTGATTCTCAGTTTATCCCTCAGATGACCTTGTAGAACAGTCACTGTGTCAGGGACTCAGGAGTCAGGAGACAGTCTTGCCTGGGGTCTCTAGCTCTGAGCTGGTGGAAAGGAGGAATCCAGAGAAGGATCAATGGTGGGAACCTGCTCAGGGATGGAGACAGTTATAACCCCTACCTGGGAACAATTCTACCTGGCTTTGCCACCACCTCTGTGTGTCACCTTGAGCATGTGAACTTCCTCTTGGGGGCCTAAACTCCCCTCTAAAAGTGGGTGCTGAGGAAGGTGCTCCCAAGAAAGTTGTGGGCAGAATCAAAGCAGTGTGAGCAGAGGAGGAATTTTTGAAGCCAACTGGGCTCGGTTCTTACCACCTCCTCCAGTCTCCAGGCTGTGACTTTGGACAGTTCACCCGACCACTCAAAGCTTGTCTGATGAGGGTGTGCTGGCCCTGCCGTCATGGAGCAAACACTGAGTGGGAATGCCTTGCCTAGCAGTGTCTAGTGTTGGTGGCTCCCCAACTTCCCTCTTTCACCTGCAATGCCCAGAGGTTCCCCAGCAGACTGGGGGTAATGTGGGATGACAGAAGCATTGCTGAACCCACTGGTATGCACACTGTTTCTCTGCCTGAGACCCCAGTGTTTGGGTAAGCTGGCATCCCTGCATCTTACAGGCCGGTGGAGAAAGGTAAGGTAGGGTGAGGTGCACACTGGAGCTGGTGTCCCATCTTTGTTGGCATTTTAGAACCTTTGTCCACTGGAGCCATGGACTCTTTCCCAAATCTTGGAAGTATTGGAATGTGGAACCTTAGAATCTTGGCCCTATGAAATCAAGACTTAGAAGTGATATTGGAGGTCATTAGACCCAAATCTGCTTTCAGCTCAGGTAGCCCCTTTGGAAACTCCCTGAATGCCTAGAGGCCCTCCTGGGGGCCTGGGCTCCATTGGGGTCACAGGGTTGCCCCCAGCCTCCCGTGGTCCTGGCAGACCTCAGGCCCCACCGGTGCAAATGACTGACTGTGGCTGGTTATGTTGCTGGGCAGCTGAGAAGAAGCCAGGCCCCTGCTCAGCCAAGAATAGAAGGCTTTGTGCGATTTAAGTAGCAGCCCCATCACATTAGCTTGCCGCCAGGCCCCAGGGAGCTTATTAAGCTGATCTGGGGCCACTCTGGGTCCTCCTGGTAGAGGGGCATCCATGGGGCTTCCCCAGGACTTCACTCCTAGTCCCAAGGGATAGAGAGTTTTTCCTTTTTCCATCAAGTAAGGCACACCCTCTTCTCCCCCACCTCCCCATTCTCTTCCTCCCTAGGGCCGACCCGAGAACATCTCCCAGTGTCCTAGGGGACAGTCTCTTCTGGGATGAGTTCAAACAAACAAACCCGCTTTTGAGCAGCACAAACAGATTGATGAAAATGGCTTTGTCTGAAAGGAGAGAATGGATAGTGGGCGACTGCTACTGGGCGCCTACTATGTGCCAAGTCCTGGGCTCAGCATTTGATGCCTTGGCCTCATCTAACCTTCCCAACAGGCTGTAGGGAGGTGTCCTTGTCCCCATGGTACAGATAAGGACACGGGCCTGTATAGTACTTGGTAAAGCTGGGACTGGAACCAGGAGCTCTCCCATCCCAGTCCTTCTGGGGAGAAACTTGGAATTCCTGAGAGTCAAAGGGAAGGGGTGAGAGTCAGAATTCTTGGAGAGCACGCCAGGCATGGAGGATTTTGTCTCTGTGACTGCATGAATCATCTTTTACCTTATGTTGAAGTGTTTTCCACTTTTGGCAGCATAGAGCAGGAGAAGCAGTGGTGGGCTGGAGGCAGAAATTGTGGTCCTGTCACATGTCTCAGATTCCCCTTCTGCAAAGTTGGCAGAGGCTGCTTGGAGCACAATTGGGAGGCCAAAACCTCAGATTCCTGGCCAGAGTGTTCTGGCCCTTCTTGTCTACAATCCTTGGTGCCTCCACTCCCCCCTCTCCACCCACCAAGATTATTTCCAGTGTGAGAATGGGAAAGACCTAGGATTACTAGGTCACCTTCTGATTGCACACATGGGAAGATTGAGGCCTCAGGATAGAGAGTTGGCCAAGTCTATGCAGTAAGTGGATGTGTGGGTACATAGTAGGTGTTCAGGAGATCCCTTATTCCAAGCCAGTGTCTGCTGCCCTCTGGAGCTTTGCTTTTGGGTGAAGACTCCGAAGGCTCAAGCAGGCAGAGGCCTGGAGTCAGCTGGATCCTGGAAGGGAGGCAGGGAGCAGGGTCTAAGCCTTTGCTTGTAGTACCCCAGGACCCTCTATGCTTATCCAAATCCTGCCTGAGTCCACATAACACAAAATATATCATCTTAACCATTTAAAGTATACAGTTCGATATTCACACTGTGTCCAGTAGATCTCCAGAGCTGGGTTTTTTGTCTGTTTGTTTTTCAATGCTGGGGATTGAACACAGACTCACACATGTTAGTCGGGCACCCTCACTGAGCTACATCTCCAGCCCTGATTGCCAGTGGTTTTTCATCATGCAAAACTGGAACTGCACACTGATTAAATAGCAACTTCCCATTCCCCTTCCCCAGCCCCTGATAACCACCACCCTACTTTCTGTTTCTGTGAATTTGACTGCATTAGAGACCTCTGTAATTGGAATTCTATCCTGTTTGGCTCTGTGACTGGCTTTCTATTTTTTTTTTTTTTGCTTATTTGTTTGTTTTTTGAAATAGGGTCTTGCTGTGTAAGTTCAAACTGGCCTTGAACTCACAGTTAACCCAGGCTGGCCTTGAACTCTAGGCAGCCCTCTTGCCTTAGCCTCCTGAGTACTGGGATTACAGAAGTGTGCTGCTGCATCCAGCTTGTGACAGGCTTATCTGATTTAGCATAATGCCCTACGTGTTCATCTGTGTTGTAGGAAGTGTTAGATTTTCCTTCCTCTTTAAGGCAGGGTGATAGATAGTCCTCTGTGTGAATAGACCATTTTTGTCCTGTCCATCCACCTCTCAGTGGACACTTAGGTTATTTCTGCCTCTTGCCTGTTGTGATAAGAGTGGGAGTTTTAGCCTGGCATGATGGCACATACCTATAGTCCTAGCTATTGAGGAAGCTGAGGCAGGAGAATCAGAAGTTTGATCCTTACCTGGGCAACTTAGCAGGGCACTGTTTCAATATAAAATAAAAAGAGGCTGGGGACACAGTTTGGTGGTATAGCACTTGCCTAGCATGTGTGAGGTCCTAAGTCAATCCCCAATAACACACACACACACACACACACACACACACACACACGGAGTGGAAATCTTGAAATTGGGCAGGCCTGAGTTGGACCCTACATCCAGCATCACTTTAGCTATGGGTCTGAGTCTCACCCTACTGGCTGCCCTGCCCTATGGGGCTGTAGCAAGCAGCAGGGTCAGTGCCTGTAGAAGGGCCCAGCACACAGTACGCTCACAGTGAGCAATAATAGGATTCATTCTCATTGCCTTCTAGAGATGGATCCCTTCAGTACATGGGTTATGGGACCCACACACCCACATTTCACCTGCACCCCATCCATGAGGCCAGTGAGACTTGATGTATTAAAGCTCGAAAGCACTTGGACCCAGAGAAGGGCAGGGACTTGTCCAAGTTCACACAGCCAGTCAGCGACCACACAGAATGAAACTCGGGTCTCCTGTCTCCACTGTGGTCGCCAGGATCCGCACGTCCTGACCTTAGGTGGGCTTAGCTCCTTGGGGACCTGTGTATAATCCTGCAAGTTTTGACCTGGAGAAGGTGACAGCAGGGCCACATGCATCACAGGTGAATTCCCATGGAAGCAGAGGCCTGTGGCGTCTGCCAACCTCCTCTGAGCTCCTCACTGCCCCCAGGACTGTGGACAGAGTACTGGCCTTAGCAACAAGGGACTTCTGTCACACTCATGTGGGTTTGTCTAAGGCCCTTGCCTTGCACCTCAAAGCTTACTCTCTGTTTTTGGTCACTTTCACTGTCATTCATTTACTTATTCTTTCCTTTAGTCATTTATTCAACAACCACTCCCTGAGGCTTGCCATGGCTGGGAGACATTGGACTTTGGAGACAGAATGGCATAGCAGGGAAGAGTGTAGATTTAGAGGCTAAACTGCTGGGGTTCAAATCCTTACTCTGCCTGTTTCTTCCTCTGTGACCTTGGGCAACTTACCTAATCTCTCTGTGCTGTGGATCCTTCTTCTCTAAAGCAGGGAAAATGATAGTTTCTACTTTACGGTTGTCCCGTTGCTACTGTTACATAATAAATCACCCCCCGAACTTAGTGGCTTTATGTAAGAACAGTCATTTCACCATCTCAGTTTCTGTGGGCCAGGGGTTTAAAGTAGGCTTAACTGGGCAATTCTGGCTTGGGTTCTCTTTGTCAAATAGTGCCTGATCATTGAGAATGGGGGCACCTGGGATGGTCAAACTGTCTCGCCCTTCATGCGGCCCTGAGGCTTCCTTCCTCTGCTTGGTTGAGTCCCACAGCATGGCGGCCTCCGAGCAGTCCAGGCATCCATGTGTGGCTCAGGGCTCCAGCAACAGTGCCCCAGTAAACACGACAGGAGCTGGGTCACATTTGATGGCCTGGCCTTGGAAGCCTCCTAATGCTACTTCAGCCATTATCCCCACAGTCCCAGATTCAAGTCGGGGTGCTCAGACCCCACCTCTCGCGGGAAGGGTGTCCGAGTTACTCTCTAAGAGTGGGGGATGGGAAGTGCCGCTGCTGATGTGTTTGGAAACGCAATCTGCCACAGTCCTGAGGACTATGTGAGTCAAAACAGGAAATGCCTAGAACAATGCCTAGGCATTGCATATAAGTGGTAGCTATATATAGCCAGGGGTGATTTTGACCATATGCAATTTACTCATTATGTGCTGGCTTTAGGACCTGACTGACACTACCAAAGCCAGCCCATGGAACAACAGCATTACCCATTTGGGTACTGAAGGATCTGTAGGAGTTACCAAGCAGAGACATGTGGGAAGTGTGCTATGCAGAAGGAATTGCATGTGCAAAGATATAGAGTTGGAGAGTAAAGTCCCTGAGGCGGGACATAGCTCCCACTGGTGGGGCTTCCCTGAGGTGCAGAGAGGAAGACTAGAAAGGTGAGTCCAGGCCTGGTTGAGAAAAGCATTATATGTTGGCTTTGTACTTGATCCTGGAGGTTCTGGGGAGTTCTTGACTGTTTCTTAGACAGTTATGAAGGACTGGGGTGCCACAAAGGGGAAGCCACATCCAAGGTGGAATCAGCAGGATGTGGAGAGATAGTAGATTGGGAGGGCAGGGTTGATGGTGTGCATGGGCAGGTGTTGGCCACATGTCAATTGCACCAGTTTTGAGTGTGATGTGCACTCCCAACTTGTCTTGCCTGCGCTGGCAGTACAGTGAACACTGTGCGTGATCTCTGCTCAGACTGGCAGTGCTGTCGGAAAGAGTAACTGCTTTGGCAGAGGGCCAGGGAGCCACCAGGGGCCTCCTCCATTGCTTCCAGCCCTCTCTGTGGGAAATGGCCTGAGCCCTTCTCTCCTGTCTTCTGTGTGTAGCTATAGCCTCAGGGTCCACACAGACAAGCGGACCACCAGGCCCTCTGCTGGAGTCCTGTGCTGCAGTTGCCAGAGCTATCCCTGAGTGCCCCCGGGGCAGCTGCACTCCTGGGGCTGGCGACTCCAGGTGAGATTGTGGCACCAGTTGGTATTCTTCCCAGGATGTTCCTGTTCCCATGAGCCCATCTCTGTTTGTCTACATGTACCTCCATGAGCCTGTGTGCTTATGTCTGTGTGTCCTCTTATGTTACCTGTGTCTTTGAGAGTGCACTCTGTGCGTCTGTGTGTGTCTGCTGACACATTTGCGTGTGTGTGTATGCATGTGTGAGGTGGGCTCCATTGGTTCTCTCAGAGCTGCTTGTGATAGTTCCTTTGTAAGTGGCAGGCATGGGGGGTGCTTCTAGAAGGGGCTGAGCATGCGTGTGTTTCATGCCCTAGGAGTAGCAGAGCAATGACACAGCCCAGGGTGGGTCATGGGCTGACCTCACCAATGGGGCAAATCCAGAAGACATACAAGTTCCTACATTTGAGAGACCTCTCCAGAGCCCAAGGGCTAGGCTTGGGCTGGGTTCTGGAGACTCAGATCAGAGCAGACACTGCCCTTTCCTTCCAGAGCCAGCCTGGCTCAGATATGCTGTTGGACACTAGCAGGGTTGTAGAACTGGGGGAAGTGGGAGTGGCAGTTCAGGGCACAGGATGACAGCTGAAGGTGCTCCTGAGTCCCAGAAGGCTTGCTGTGACTGGAGCCTTAGCCAGACTCTAGAGATGTTTGGGGGAGGGGGAGATGAGAGAAAAAAGATGGGGTCTGGAAACAGGGCCTGGTGTCTATAGGACTTAGGGATTTGAGGGAGAGGGAGTTGAGGAAGATGTGTCTCATCTTCTAGAGTGCCAGTGGAGAGAATGGAGGCACCTTGAGATGAAGGGGAGGGCTAGGGGCAGCTATATCAGAAGGAGATGAGTTCGCACCTGGCCAGCATGGTGTGGGGCTTCTGTGGGGGTGTCCAGGAACAGATGGCCAAAGTGTAATGGGATATTCTGGTCCAGAACTCAGTCCAGGCCTGGAGAGTGGGGAAATTGGAGCCATGGGAGTGGATGACATGGCCAAAGGAGGGCTTGGGTGGTGCAGTAACATTTAGGCCTGGGCAGAGGGGAGCCAGCCAGGGGCTAGGGAGGTAGATATGAAACTGGAGAAAACCCAGAAAGTGTGTCCAGAAAGCTAGGGAAAGGGAATATTTCCAGGAGGGCCATGTCTGGTGTCAGCCGAGGACCAAGAAGTGTCAAGCAGGTTTGCCTACATCAAGCCATTTGTGAACTTGGTGGAAACAGGGTGGAGGGTTTAGCAGTGGACGGATGGAAATGGAGACAGGAGTGTAGACAGCTCTTTCAGAGTTCAGCAAGAAAGAAAGGCAGGCTGGAGAGGCTGGACGGGGATGGACTGGGCAAGACTCAGGCCTGTTTATTGCTGACTGGAAGGAGCCTGCCTCCTGGAGAGAGAGGGGGAGGGGAAGGGAGGGGAGCCGGCACCCATGAGCACCTGCTGGTGCCCTTTCTCTGCAGCAGGCCCAGAAGGCCCCTGGAGGGGTGGCCCTTTCTGCAGGGTGATTGTGTAAGACAGAGGGTAAGGAGGGGCCTTGGAGGTAGCTGTCATCCTGCCCTAGCTGCTGCCAGGCTCCAGGGCCTTGGTCTGTCTTTCCATCCACAGAGTAGCTACAGCTACTCTAGGGTGTGGGGAGGATCCTAGGAGTCCCAGAGCCCCTGAGCACCCTCATAAACCAGGTGCAAGGCCAGAGGAGACTCTAGGGGGTAGGTGGAGTTGGCCTCCATGGTTTTCGTGTCTTAGGGCTCAGTGAAGTTGCTTCATAGATGCTTCAAACAGAAAAGCCTGGGAAGATCAGGACATTCCTGCTTCCAAGGATGCCACACCTACCTCCTCCCCAAAGCCCCACTCCCAGTACTGGGAAGTTCTTCCTTTGGGTCTGGCCTCAATTTTATGTTGTGTGCTCCCTCCAGGTGAACTTGCTCAGCCCTGCCCCATGAAACCAGGCCTATAAGCCAGCCCCTCTCTGAATGTGGGCCAGTGTTTTTATAACTTGTTTTCATAAAGTGTCCTTGCATTCCCAGCATGTCAGATCCACCCTGATTCACAAAAATTGACCAAAACAGGGGCCAGGCCAGTGTAAGGAATCTGAAGCCTTAGTCATCCTTCTTGGACCTTCCACAGACTCTCATCCTTTCCTTCTAATAAAAAAAAAAAAAAGTTAGCCTCAGAGACCGGAAGGTGACAGCAGCACTTGGGGACGTAAATAAGCTCAAATGATGCAGAGGGCAGACAGAGGAGTGGGATTCGAGGAGAGGGACCTGCACTCAGGCTTTGCAGGCATCAATGAAAGCTCATGTTCTGCCGCTTGCCAGATTTGGGGGTGGGTGGGTTTAACATCAGCTCAACCCTTTGGGTCCCAGGGCCTCAAATTCCTCCTGTCTGCGGTAGGAGAACTCATGCCACCAATCTCTGAGGTGTCTGACGTTGGTTGACCCAGAAGCAGACCCTGAGACAAAAGTCATGTGAGAGTGATTTGTTAGAAGTTTTCCAGGAAAGAAACTGGTGTGGGAATAGGGAGAATTGAAGCAAAATGAGAAGGAAGGAGAGGCAAGAGGTGATTTAAGCCAACTCCATGCAGGGAACGTTGGCCCAGGCCAGCAGAAGAGCTCTGAGGACAGTGCAAGCTACACCTAAGATTGGCCTCCAGGGACAAGGAGGCTGGGGAATTTATACTAGTCACTGGGAAAAGGCACCTTGGGGAGCCTTTGAGTAAAAGAATCCCGTAATTGGCTCTGAGGTCTCAACCATACACCCATCTGCTCCCAAATGGTAAAAAGGTTCCAAGGGGGTATGGGTGAAGTGAGATGCTCTGCTTTGGGGAATTAGTGTATAGATTATGTGAGATAAAGTGCATGAAGTTTGCTGGGGTTGGTGGTGCACACCTATAATTCCTACACTCAGGAGACTGAGGCAAGAGGATCCCCACAAGTTCGAGGACAACCTTGGTTACATAGTGAGTTCAAGGCCAACCTGTACTACATAGTGAGATTCTGTCTCCAAAAAAAAATCCATGTAGGATGTTGATTTCCCAGAACCTGGCACTAGCAAGTAACAACTGTTAGGAAGGACGTATGCAGAATAGGGAGCCATAGTCTTATGAGGTCAGCAAGGATCAGTACCTTGTAAGAGCTGTATCAGGCCCCTACCGCCCCCTTGCCAATCCCAGCTCTTCTCTTGCTTAGCCCCAGAAGCCCCCAGGGCCCACTGTTCTCCCAGAAGGCAAGAGGTGATTTCAGCTAACTCCACGCAGGGAACGTTGGCCCAGGCCGGCAGAGGAGTTCTGAGGACAGTGACAGCTACACCCCAGATTGGCCTCCAGGGACTGGCTGTCCAACCTATCCGGCCCTAGAGGCCATGCTGGAGGTCATCCTGGTGCTCTGCTGTGTTTCATCCTCCCAACCCTCTTTGGCTCAAGGGATATGGATGAAGGGCGGGAGATGGGCAGGGCTTATGGGCAGAGGTTAGGTCAGGGCCCCAGAGGCTCTGAACAGCTTGGAGGAAATCAAGGCTCTTATGACCTCCTCCCTCCTGCATTTGACTTCACAGCCCACTGTTGTGTCTGATGCTGGGATTTTTCCATGTAAAGTGCTTGGATCTCTTGGGAGCTTGTGTTGGTCAGTGTGTCCCAGGAAAGAGCAAAGAGAAGGCTGTTCTGACTAAATTATAGGATCTGACTATGTGACTTTAATGGCTGAAGTCAGCCTAGGGTGCTACCCACCCTGACTCCTGGAATATTCCTTGGGACATTACAAGAGATGTCACCTTAAATCTGGCCTCCCTACTTAGGCCTTTGGGGGTCCAGCCTTGCAGAGCACAGCAGCTTTGAGTTCTACTTCAGATTCTTGTCGTTTGCTATGTGACCTTGGCCAAGTCACTTCCCCTCTCTGAACCTCAATGCCTCATGTTCCTAACCAAAGCTCTGTATGTGCTCACCTAAAATCAGGTGACTTCGGCATAATATTAATCTCCGTTTGATACAGCTGATTCCCAGAGAGTTAAAGTGATTTGCCTGTGACCACACAGCAAAAGGGATGGGATGTGCTCTCAGCCCCATGGCCCTTTCTGAGCTCTGCTCTGGTCCCCAGCCAGGCCCCTCTGTGACTGTGAACATGGACAAAACCGAAATGGCACTTAATGCTGTTTCCTCACTAATTCATCTTGCAAGCCCTCGGGGAGGGCCTGCTGTACAAGGCTTCCCCCTGGCGTGTTTAATGCCCAGCAGGGCTGTGCCCCACTCTGCAGATCCCAGAGGTGAGGGGTGGACAAGGAGTGGTGGCCGCAAGGAGGAAACAGTCTAGAAGTTCTATACCCCCAGTGGAGGTGGGAAAGAGTCAGCAGTTCCTCAGAAACAGCTTGCTTGCTTCAAGTGGGACCATCCTGTTCCCCATGGGGGTGAAGCTGGGGGCCACCTGTGACCCATCAGGGAGGCCTTAATCCTTCACCTGGTCCTCGCTGCCTTTGTGCACCCATCCTCTTGGTGTGTCTGCCTCCACTATCAGCCCACAGCTCCTCCATCCAGAGCCACTGCACGCACCAGGAGATCAGGATGTGTGTTGGCAACGTGATCTGTGTTCTAGACGAAGTAGGGATCCAAGAACCTAAAAACCCGCTGGAGCCTCATCGGTCACCTGTAGAACCCCTCCTGAAATGCGAGGCTGGGAGCAGGAGGTACCATGCATGGACATCTTGACTTGTTAAATCTGTGAAATGAAATAGGCTTGACTCTCCTACCGTGACAAATATAATGCCTTATTATATAAATTAAGCTGTATGTGTAAAGTTACAGTTTTATATGAAAATGGCAAAATACCAAGAATGTCTGAATTTAGCCACGTCTGAGTGTTTTGTTGATGGGCGAGTGGTGTTCAGATAAATAAGACTTATGATTCATTATTATTTATTTATTGCGTAAAATGCATCATTGTCTTCATTTCAGCAAGATCACTAGTTATCATAATCAAGATTTTCTTATCACTTGGAGTAATCTAAAGGATTGAAAATAAAATGCAATTTAAAAGTTATGGCTTATATCTAGAAGTCCCGCCAAAGCTTCATGTGGTCAAAGATGGGACTTTTCTGAGGTGGCTGTATCTAAGGTATATGATGCTGGGATCAAGGATGTGATGCTGGGATTGATACATGGCGTGACGCTAGGATTCAGAGTGCCTCACCATGGGTGTGAGTGGTATCTGTCTGCAAGGTGAATAGCCTGGATAAGATACAAGGGAAAGAAGAAGGGTCGCCTGTCAATTGCTGTTTCACTCCTTTACTACTTCACTGCTTTGCTGCCTTCCGCTCATCATGGACTGTTTCTCCTCTGCGATGCCCCTCTGCCATACCACCCTGCCCTTGGAGCCAGCTGACTGCAAACCAAAACCTCTACACACTGAGCTGCAATAAGCCCTTCCTCCTTTAACTTTGGATGCTGGGTATTTTGTCTCAGCAATGAGAAAAATAGCTAAGACAAAAGTGTCTAGAATTTAAAAGGTAAAGGTTTAGCTTAGTAGCAGAACACTTGCCTAACAGGCTCAGGGTCATGGGCTCAATCCCCATTATGGGGCATATATATATATGTATATATATTCATCAAAAAATGTAAACTAAATTAAATGTAAACACAGAAGGATTTATTTTTGTCTTCAAGAGTTGTTTTTATTTCATGATACTATTGAAATCAAAATATAAATTGTATATGAGATGAAATACTCAGATTTTTGAAGGTTTTACGAAAATAAACTACACTTCTAGTGTTCAGTGCCCACCTAGTTGCCAATTTAAAGAATTAGTATCACATTTTATGCTGCATTAGAGTAATGGGAATTGTTAAATACTGTAAGATGCTCTTCAGCCACCATGTGCATTTTTTTGTGAATACCATACTAATTCATGAGTACTTTTAGAACCACTAAATGGAACAGGAAGAAATGCCAAAAAAGAAACAAACAACGAAAAGGGCGCTCAGCCTTACTCGAAAACTGATATGTGTTTATATAAGAAGTGATTGCATGTTGGTATCTGAGAGGAAGGATTTGACAAGTTAATTTGTCTTTCCTCTAAAACATTTTTGCCACTCAGCCCCCATTGCCTCCCCCCTCCCCTCCATCTGTGCTGTCAGTGTCCATCCCCTCCCCAGGTGACCTTCATGGCATCTGGACACATCATCTTTTGTTCTTGAGGTTCAACAAGCAGAGAAGAGCTTGTGTAGGCCTGAGTGGTGTTAGTCAGGGATTACAGGTCACATGGATGCATGTGACAGGGATTCCTGAGTGTTCTCTAATAAACCTGTGAGTTTGTGACCTGTGGAGCTCAGGATGGTGGCCTCTTTTCCCTTCTAAAAGTGGCTCAGGGATGGGTCTTCTTGCCAATGAGATCTCTGCCCTACAAGCAACTATAGGTAATGGACGGATTTTATGCTACAGCTAGAGTTTAAATTAGGTTACTCAGTTCATTCATCCATTTCATTCATATGTGCATTTGTTCATTCACCTGAAAAATCTAGCCCCAGTTGTTCATCTCATTGTAGAATGCCAGGCCACAGCAGCCTTTTAGTGCACCCCATGATCCTACAGATGAGGGAACTGAGGCTCAGAACAGGACACTGATGTACTTAAGATTCCATAGCAAGAAAGCCCACAGGCTAAATTTCACAAACAGGGCACTGAAGCCAGCCAAGTTTGAGTTTTGGATAAAATCTGATTAAGTATTGCTATTCCCATCAGCTTCCCTTCCTTCATCAGCTTCTGCCACCATTCCAGGGTCCTGGGGTGATTCTGTATTGGGGGGAGGGGCTAGGGGGTTCAGCTTAAAGAACCACTTCCTGTTTGGGGCCAAGACTTCCTTCAGATGACTCACTGAGACTCAGAGAAGGACACTGACGTACTTAAGGCTACACAGCCAGGCCACAGCTTCTACTGGCCTCTTGCTGGAAAGCCAAGGTGGGGGTAGAGCCGAGCCCATTCATGTCACCTTCTCCCTGGACCTCAGCTGGGTGAACCTAACACAGCCTTAGCCAGGCTGGAGGCAGGAGATGGAAATGGAGGGGAGATGCTCCACTGTCTCCTGGTGCAGCCTGGTAGTCAGAGGCAGGGGTGAGTCCAGGGCTCAGATGAAAGTAACCTCCCCAGCCAGCTATCCCATATCTGGGTTTGTTTTTTGTTTGGTTTTGGGTCTTGGGTTTTTCATTTCATTTTATTTTATTTTATTTTTGTTGTTGTTTTTGAGGCAGGGTCTTGGTATGTAGCCCAGGCGGGCATTGAACTCACAACAATCCTCCTACCACAGCCTCCCAAGTGCTGGGATTATTGGTGTGTACCACCATGTCCAGCCCACATCTGGTTTTGAGGGTAGCTGCTGGCAGCAGAGCTCAGACCCCTCTGGGATGATATATGACACTTTCTCTTCCTTAGAGGACAGTGAAGTGTGCTACGAAGAGCCCTGGGCAGCAGTTGTGGACTCGGAGGTTTTCCCTCTGTGTTGGGGATGGAGCTCAGGGCCTTGAGCATGCTGGATGAGTGGTCTACCACACAGCCACACCCCCAGCCCTGGACTTGGGTTTCTGACACCAACTTTCTGGTGACCACATCAGTTTCCTGCCTCTTTCTGGGCCTCAGTATCCATGTCTGTCCCATGGCTTGCTGGCTGTAACAGTTTGTGCAACTTAGTATGGCAGGGTTTATTTTATTTATTTATTTATTTATTTTGCAGCACCAGGGATCAAACTCACAACCTTGTGCCTGCCAGAGCCAAACTCCCAGTCCTGGTTTTTCAAGGCAGGGTCCCACTATGTAGCTCAGGCCGGCCTTGTGCTCGCGTTGTAGCCTAAGCCGGCCTCGAACTCACAACGCTCCTCCTACCTCAGCCTCCTAAGTGCTGAGTTTAAAGGCATGCACCACTACGCCCAGCTAAATGGCAGGGTTTATATCAAAAGATTCATATTTAAAGTCTAATTTTGCTGCCTTGTTGGATATATGCACCTCTTAGAGCTTCTTTATTAGAATTTGAAATAATACCTTTGGTGATTTGTTTTGTTTTGTTTTGGATGCTGGGTTTGGAACCCAGGGCCTTGTGCATGCTGGGCAGATGAGCTATATCTTCTGACCCCCTTTAAGTGTTACAAGTGTCAATTAATTTAATCTCCTACATTAGTTTTTTGCTTGTTTGTTTGTTTTGTTTTGTTTTTTGATACCAGGAATTGAACTCATGACCTCACACTTGCCAGGCAGGCACTGTGCCACTGAGCTATATCCCTGGCCCTCCCACATCAGACTTATTACTGTTTTATATATAAGGAAAGGTTAAGTAACTTGCTTATGGTCATATTATAAATGCCAAGATTCTAACATGGGCAGTTAGCTGCCAGCATCTTGCTTTCAGTATTGTCCTTGCTGCTCAAATTGTGGTCCATGGAACTGTAGCAGGGGCATCACCTGGAGCATTTCAGAAATGCACACCTTGGGCCCTGCCTAGACCCATCAGACTGTAGTTTAATAAGTAGGAGAAGCCCTTATCCATTTATATTTTTCTGTTACTTAGGTCTTAGGGTCAGTGTGGAAGGTAGAAGAAACAGGTGTGTTTTGTAAACTACTGAGTGCAAGGCATCATGGGCACTATGGGAGACGGAGCACTGAGGAGCAGAGGCAGGCTGGGCTGTGCCAGGGTCTGTCTGCACTGTTTCTGATCTCAGCTCTGTCTGCCAGGTCTGAAGCATCTTGGCTGTGTGCTTCTTACTGTTATGTGGTGGCAGGGTCCCAGTGAGCTGGGGAGAGTTCTCATGCTGACACGGGTCCTGTGCTGGGCACTAGGTTTAAACTATCACAGCCGTGGGTCCACCTTGATGCAGGGTTTGGAACCTCGTGCCTCTGTTTCTCTGGGTGACATGGTCATGCCCCTAGCCCTGCCAGTCCCAGTGTCCTCGAGAAGGCAAGGTGGCAGCATCCTCTGAGGCCTGTGGTGCCGATGCAAAACTCTCTCCCTGCCTTCATCTTGCCATGGCCTCAGAACCCTGCCTTCTCCTAGTTCCTGGGTAGGGGGCTGCCCTGCTGGCTGCAGGAGCTGGATTTGGGTGAGCCACGCATGAGTCAGAACTCAGCTCATAATTGCAGTGCCCCAGATCTGCCTGCAGCCTACCAGCTCTCTCCTCCCTCTGAGGCTGCTTTGGAAGAACAGCTAGCCTGGTGGCTGTGTTGGAAGAACAGGTCCCCAGCAGCAGGAGAGAGCCTCTACCCCAAGGTCCTGGCCTTTGGGGACTTTGAACCC
The DNA here is from genome assembly GCA_004363535.1 of Dasyprocta punctata. Classification (NCBI taxonomy): domain Eukaryota; kingdom Metazoa; phylum Chordata; class Mammalia; order Rodentia; family Dasyproctidae; genus Dasyprocta; species Dasyprocta punctata. The sequence goes on along the minus strand of RJWM01031598.1, from coordinate 5,815 downwards.
TGCAGAGAAGCACAAGGGGCTCATGGAGCAGGTTGTCTGGGTTGGAGGGAGGTGAGGCTGGTGTTCGGGCAGCATGTGTGGAAGGAGAATCCATGGAAGTTTCAGGGCCCCACCAGCTTCACAGCTTCTCCGGGGCAGGACCAGAGGTAGCCGTCACTGGGTCCCACACCAGCACAGGGTGGGCCCAGGGCTGCGGCTAAGGGCTGGGTGTGGAGGGTGGAAGATAGGGTAGGGAGATGGAAGATCTCATTGGATTTGTCCCCTTGTTCCCTCAGCTCTTCCAGTGGAGCATCATCACTGCCTTTGTGGCACCCCAGGGAGCTCAACTCACAGCCACTGGTACCTTCTTCCAGGTAAGAAAAAAGAAAGGAGGGAGGAAAGGAGAAAGGAGGTAGAGACAGACCACAGCAGCCCCCTGGCTTCTAGAACAGTATCTGCCTCTCTTGTGGAGGAAATACCATGTAGTTCATAAAAAAAAAAGAAGAAGAAGTAAAAAGAAGTATAGGGATTCTTGTCCCATTTATGGAGCAGCAAAACCCAAGCTCTCCGTGGGGATGTCTCTGGCTTTGCCCCTGAAGGCCTCATCTGAGGGCCTAGTATGTAGTAACTCATTTAATCTTCATAACAACCCATTAGGTAGGTATCATTCCTGTTATAAATGAGGAAACTGAGGTATAAAAACATTAAGGAGTTGCATTTATTAAGTGGTAAAACTGGAATTAAATTTAAGCCTCATAGATTGTTCAAACTCCTGTGCTTCACAGAGCCAAGTATTAACTGTTTCCTTGACCTCTAATTTGGGAGTTTAATGGACTCCTAACCCTAGGGAAAATATGTGTTTAAGAGAGAATCCTAGAGAAAGTGGTGTTTCAGCTAATGGGATGAATGGCAAGTGGTGGAATTGGAGGCCTTGAGTCATGGAATTGGCATGAAACTTCAAGGTGAACTGGCCAGCTCCTGGGCTTGATTCCTCAGCATTAGAGCAAGATTGATCTTTGATCACCAGAATGAAACATGGACATTTGAAAGGGGCAAAGGAAAGTTTAGGCTCCTGGCTCTGAGAAGTCTCTGAGCAAGCAGAGAGATTGCTGCTCTTTGCAGAATCCTATGAGGAAGACAAATGTTAATGACAGGGATGGAACTAAGTTTCTGTGCTAAACATGAGGTCGTCTTCTCTAGAGCTGGTACAGAAACATGTGCACAGATTCCAGAAGTTTAAGTTTAAAATTTGTGGGAGGAAAAAACCTAATTGAGTTTTTTTTAGTATGTTCATTTTCTTCTATAAATTGGTAAAAGGCAGAATTCAGACCCGGCTCAAGAGTGGCTCTACCGTTGTGAGGTTTAAAAGGCTCTGAGTGGTTCCTTCTTTCCTCTGCAAGTTTAACCCAGTTTTCCAGCTAATAAATAGGTGGGCACCTCCTCAGAATCAGGTCCAACACAGAGCACCCAGGATCCCTACATGGTGGCTCTTCTAGCAGGAAGGGGCCTGAGGTATCTTGTGTCCGCATCACTGAACTGAGTGGCAGAAGCTTAGCCAAATGGACCACAGGTCTCAGCCTGGGGGAGCTCTCAGTCTGGTGCAGGCAGCCTTCGAAGCAGATGATGACCTGTGATGCCATGTGCACACGAGGAGCGGAGGCAGTGGGCTTCCGTGGGTGTCAGGCCGGCACCTGCTCAGGGTCCACTTGTTAAGATGGATGGGATTTGGGTTGGCCTGGGGGAGAGCTGTCCTGGCAGGGACCCAACCTGAGCAAAGGCAAGGAGCTGGGGAGGCCGGGCAGCAGGCTGTCCTTGGAGTCCAGGGGTGGGATGCAAAAGGGGCAGGAGGAGGTGAGACTGGGGGAAGGAAGCAGGAGAAGAGTTCCTCAGATGGTAGTATTTGCTTTTCTTGCCACCCAGGGCCACTTGAGAAGCCTGCTTGTGTTGCAGCTCTGCTATACTACGTAAGTAAATAAAAGAAATCTCAGTTCCCCATTCCTTCAAGGGGCAAAAACTGGGCAGAGACGTTTGCCCAATGCAAGTCTCTGCCACCCGCAGCCCTGTGGCACTCCTGCTCTGGGGCCTGGGAGAGGCATCAGAAAAAGCCAGCCCTGCCCTGGTGACTGAGTCACTGGGGTTCTATGAGGTCCCAGCATCAACCTGAAGGGAAGTGGGTGGTGGCCTTTGAGGCCTTTTGGGTATACTCTGACTCTGCCTGTGCCAGGGAGAACTTGGCAGTGCCATAGGGGAGGGAAAACAGGGCCAGAAGCTCCTCCCAGGATGGCCTTCCTACAGTCCTGGCAGCTTGGCGGGAACCAGTCAGTCCTACAGAGAAGTGGGGGCCGTCACTGGTGTATATTGGCCTCTGGCTGACCTGGAGAGGCTGGCACCACCACTCCTGGCTATACAGGGGATTCCACAGGGAATGGAGGCTGGAGAGATTGGCTCCTTGACATGGTCAGTGCTGACATTTTAACTTAATAGTTCTAAGCATCAATTAAATTGTTCCAGGATTCCATGATGTATGCTTCTTGCCATAGGGCGATTCCAAAACTCCGTTTTGTGGCATTTGCAGCCCGAGATTTGGAGTTCTGAGATGCTCAGTTCTGTCCTCTGAGAAAAGCCAGGTCATGCTCAGTAACTACTCAGCTAAGCTTGTAGCCCTGACCTGGAAAAGGAGGCTCCCTCTGTGCCAAGAAAACTGAAAGCCCAGAGCAGGCACCTGAGTCTGCCTCCTGTGCAGCTGATGGCCCCAAATGTGTCCCAGAATGCAGGTCTTTCCCCACGGCCTCACCTGAGGGAGAGAGAGGCTCAGCAGACATCTGTTTCTCAGCCTGGTGCTGGGTGAGTCCTGACCTCCATCACCTTCAGTTTCTTTGTCTATCATGTGGTGATCTTGGTGGTGACCTGGGGACCTGATATGACACTTCAGTGAGGTGACTGGATGAAGCTCTGTATAAACTGTAAAGCTATGCATGCAGTTCTGATTGTAGCCCTGAAAGGAAGAGCAGCAATATCTGATTCTTGGTGAATTCCTCCACTCCAAGCATGCAGGGCACATGGTGGGAGGCCTGTCAAACCTGCACTGAGTGAGGTCCGGACCCTGAGGGACAGGACAGATGATGCCCTGAAGGCTGCTTTTTTTGGGGAGGAAGCTGGCCCTTTCTGCTGCAAGAAGCAAGGGGCTCTTCTTATGAGAGGGTGGTCCAGGCCTGCTGGGAAGATCTGGTCTGCCTTGGCCTCCCTCCTTTCTCCCCAAGGAAGCAGCAATCAGAGTCTCTTGGCATAAAAGTATCAACTAAATAGGAGACTCTGGCATCACCACGCAGAAAGATTCACAATGACTCAAATTATAGTGTGATTGATTCTTCAATGGCTCTGGCTTTCAGCCCTGCCCATTGAGTAACTTTTCCCCAAACAATGAGCAAGTGTGACAGGGGCGGTTCTACCTGGCTTTTTCACCACTGAAGTCAGGTAGAACCACCTGCCTCCTTCCCACTGCAGCTGCCTCAGGGACTTCTTTTCTGCCCTGGGTCTGGCTATCTTCTCTGATGATTTCATTAGGATCTAAGGCTTTCTCTGAGGCCCAGAGAAGTGGAGCAACTTAGTTAGCTAAGGTCACAAAGTGAGAGAGTGACAGCATAGATTTCTAGAGTCCCGCCGTTAATGCAGTCATGCAGTGAGAAAGTCTGAAATCTGTGGGTGCTCCAAAAAAGCGAACTACAGATGGCTGGAGAGTGATAGTGCAGGGCCTGGGATTGGGTGGCTCTATATTTCTCTGGGTGGACTTTTTACAAGCCTTGGGAAGTGCGAAATCCCAGAATCAGCACTATCCCCCCACCTCCTGTCCTAGGCCTGTGGCCAGAGATTTGTTTTAGGGATTTGAGTTTGTTTTCTTCTGAAAAACGGCCCAGTTGGTGAGTTGCTTGGGAGATGCCCTGCTACCCCTGGTGGCAGCGGCAGTGGGGAGTGGGGAGGTGCCTGTTGGCAGCAAGCCCCACCACAGCCACCACATACAACTCAAATGGGGCTTCCCTTGCTGGTCACAACGTGGAGGCCCCTTCTTCCCCAGGAGAAGCCCCTCTGCTGGCCTCTCCAGCCCGCTCTATGCAGTCCCCTTACCTGAAATGCACATCCCTCTCCTTTTGGTGTACCAAATCCCTCCTTATTTCTGAATTCTGCTTGGCTTCCAACCTGTCCAGAAAGTCTCCACCCCTCGGCAGGTTAGTGCCGAGGTCTGAGGAAACTTGGAGCTCTGGGACCCAGCAAAGACCCTGACCCATCAGAAAGGCTTCCTGGAAAGGGCTTTCTTGAGCTGAGATCAGGAGGGCTTGCCAGAGGACAGACACAGGCACTCGGGCTCCGGGCTTTCTTGCCACACTGAGTGGGACCAGGGGTCTGCCACAGCAGTGAGCGAGGACCACAGAGGGAAGCTAGTTATATTCCAAGGCCGTATCCCCAAGCCCAGATATCTGAGGTTTACTCTAAGTGAAGTGTGGGTCACTGCTTTTGTGAGTTATCTGGACTATAACATACCTATACCTTGGTCACTACCAAAGATGACGGGCACCTCAGGCTGACCAGGCCTCTAACCATGTTGGAGGCATTCCTACAGCTTAAATCCAAGCTTTGAAATGGGTACCAAGATGGTGGTGTCCTGCCAGGACTCGCAGTGACTTGGCCCCAGGAATGCAGGTCCCCTCAGGTGGAGCAGTAGGGACTGGGAGCTGTGTGCTCCACACCTCCTGCCGCAGCCTCATCCCCACGTTGCACCTAGGGCAGAGGAGCAAGCAGGTGACTAAAGGCTTTAGAAGCTGAGTGCTGGGAAGGCCCCGTGGAGATCATTCAAGGTGTTCAAGCCCTCCCAGGATACCAAGGCTACATGGAGGTCACCCCGCCCACCTGTGGCTGAGCTCAGCCTCTGGCCATCAGCCTAGCTGGAGCTGAGGCCCCAGGAAGGGCAGCCAAAGCCGAGGAGAAGGGAGTGTTTCCTTCTCGCTTCCCTCCTTCTTCAGGCACTGGCTGGCAGGGTGCTGGAAGCTGTCAGGTCTTGGCTCCCCCAGCCCTAACACCTCAGTGGTTTTCCTCTTCCTCCCGGATCATGGAAATGCTCGCTCCCTGCCCGCAAATACCTTCTGCCAACCAAAACACCAAGCTCGCTCCCTTGAGGAGCAAGCAGTTCACAGTTCCATAGATGCTGTAGCCAGCAAAGAAGTGGAAGGGGGTGAGAATGTGGGCAGACCCTCCCTTTGGGGCTGCTGCCATGGGAAGTCTGAGATTTAGTCAGCCTCCCTGGGTTCAAATTCTCCTCTATGATTAGCTGTTTGGCCTTATATGAATCATTTAACTTCTTGGGTATTGTGTATATATTTAATTTAATTAATAGACTCTTTAGAAGATCAGTTTTAGGTTTCAAAATTTGATTAAAGAGTACACAGAGTCCCCACATACTTTCCCTCACTGCCTTCCCCAACTCCATAGTTTCCCTTATTCTTTGTATTTTATATTAATACAGTACATTTGTTATAATTAATGAACTGATACATTATTACTAAGTAAGTCCATAGTTTACATTAGGGTTCACTCTACCTTGCATTCTGCAGGGCTTGACAGACGTGTGATGACAGGTCTTTGTATTACTAGCCCATACGGAATAGTTTAGCTGCTCTACAAAGCCCCCAGTTTCCACCTACTTCTCCCTTCCGCCCCCTGAGCCCCTGGCAACCACTGATCTTTTCACTGCCTGTAGAAGCATACATTATGTGGCCTTTCAGATTGGCTTCTGTCACTTAGCAATATGCCTCCAAGTTTCCTCTGTGTCCTTTTTTTTTTTTTT
>RJWM01031597.1:0-22346 GCA_004363535.1 Dasyprocta punctata | reverse complement strand
AAGAGAATTATTATCCTATGGATACCTGATGGTATCCCTGATGAATTTTTAAAATCTGATCTGTGTATTATATGTGTATGTGTGTTCTATCCTTTTTAAAATTTCTCTTCTGCACATTTTTAGTTTCTTACTTGAGTTAAAATTTTAGCAATATTAAGAGATTGTGAGTTTATTTATTTATTTATTTATTTATTTTTTTTTTTGCGACACTGGGGATTGAACTCACAACCTCGCGCCTGCCTGACAGGCGTGTAAGCCGCTGAGCCAAACTCCCGGCCCTAGTTTTTTGAGGCAGGGTCGCACTGTGTAGCTCAGGCTGGCCTGGCGCTCGCGTTGTAGCCCAAGCCAGCCTCCAACTCACAACGCTCCTCCTACCTCAGCCTCCCAAGTGCTGGGATTAAAGGCATGCGCCACCACGCCTGGCTTGTGAGTTTATTTAATAAGTGCAGCATAACATAGTACTTAAGAATTTTGGAAACAGAGAGCCAAGGTTTGAATACTGCTTTGGGCTTTATTGTTCTCAAATTTCTTTGTAAGATAGGGAAAATAATAACAATTTTTATCTCTTATTGTTGCTATTAGATGAAGGGAATTAATACATATAAAAAGCTTAGAATGTTCCTGGTATATTATGTTAATTGAGCAAAATTGTATAACTTGGCTCGGTAAATATTTTAAGCATCTCAATACTGATTAACATTGTACTTTCTTGAGCATAATGTGTAGAAAGTATTGTTCTTTAAAGGTAAAGATAACATTCTAGTTTCAATAATGAGTCCTAGTCTTGTGATTTTTAAACTCTTACAATTTAAGATTCTTCAGGCCCAGAGTTTGGCTCAGTGCCTTAAGCACCTGCCCTGGCAGGCGCGAGGTTGTGAGTTCAATCCTTGGTGCCGCAAAAAAAAAAAAAAAACAAAAACAGTTTAAGATTCTTCATGTGGAAGTCTTGTTCAAAGTTAAATGCCTTGTGTTCTCCTTTTTTTTTTTTAAGAAAGGAAAACTTTTACTGTGCCAAGCCTCAAAACATGTGAAAGAATATGATGAATCTCTGTGTACATCACCCAGCTTCAGCACTTCGTGACTCCTGACACCATCTGTGTCCCCATCCTGTTCCTTGTCCTGTATTATTCTGAAGCAGATCTGTGATAGCGTGTTATTTCTGTAGGAGTATTTCAGGATTATTTGTAGAATTTGAAGTCTCAAAGGCATAACTTCCGTACCACTATTCAGCAACAAAATAACAGTGATTGTTTAATATCATCAGTACAGTTAGTATGCAGATTATCAGTGGCTTTCTAAACGTGTATGCACATGCTCTTATATGTATTACCCTTTATACTTAGTTGGTATATCTTTTAAGTTTATTCTAATTTGTATGTATATTCTCTTTTTTTTTTTTTTTTTTTTTTTTTTTTTTTTTTTTTTTTTGTTTTTTGCAGTTTGTTAAAGCATGTAGATTATTCCATAAAAATTTTTAAGAGTCAGTATGTTTTTGGCAATTCCCCCCCTTTTTTTTTTGGTACCTGGGATCAAACTCACAACCTCACGTCTGCCAGGCAGGTGCTTACACCTCCTAGCTAAATCCCCAGTCCTATATTTTGAGACAGGGTCCCACTATGCAGTTCAGGCTGGCCTTGAACTCACTTTATAGCCCAGGCTGGTCTCAAACTCACAATGATCCTCTTGCCTCAGCCTCCCAAGTGCTGGGATTAAAGGTGTGCACCACCATACCCGGCTGGCAATTGAATTTTTCTTATTTTTTTTAACATGCTTTTCATGTTTTGTTGTATTTTTTGTAAGTTAATGGTTGCATCTAGTGGTTGAGTGTAGTTTGTTTTCGATGTGGGTTGGCAGAACGCAGGAATGTTCATAGAGCTGGGCAGGGTGACACATACCTGTAATCCCAGCATTTGGGAAGCTGAGGCATGACGATCGCCTCAAATTTGAGGCCCGCCTGTGGTACATGGTGAGTTCAAGCCTTATCTACCTAAAGAGACCCTGTCTCACAAACCACCCCCCCAAATTCATGGGTGGTATTATATTCTGTCAAAAGGCCCTCTTTTTGCTGTCAAAGATCTCTCATTAATATAAAGTTAGTCACCCTTCAAAATCAGTGCCTTTCCTCTGTTAATTCATTTAAGGATGCAAATGTAATACTCCATCGTTACTTGTTCATTTATTAACTGGAGTACTTTTATAGAAAGAAAACCAGTGGTATTTGCTATTGCAGTGGTCATTGTTTCCAGGCCTTTTCATTACACAGAATTAGGACGTACAATTTATTTTTTCTGTAAAATAATAATAGCCATATAAGTATGATAAATGCCTCTTCCCCTTTGTTTACTAGGTTTTATTTAATGAATTAGTTCATTACCATCTTCCAGTGGTGACTGATGGTTTTTTAAATTACTATTTTGAATGTATAGATTTAATATATTTCATATGTTTTAATAAATGACAGTTATTATTACTGACCGTAAGTTTGTCCCATCTTTGAGTAATGAAGTCCTATTTATTTTGGTTCTTTAGGGTTGTTTTTGTTTTTGTTTTTGTTTTTGTTTTTTTTGGATGACCCGGGTAATTGTGACAGCTTTCTCATTTTTTAACATGTAAAGATTACAAATTTATTTTTGACATCTTCTCCCCAGCCCTGGAATAAGCATTTGTCCAAGTTCTAATCCCTTGGAGGGAAATAGTATTTAGGGACCACATCTAGGTGCTTGGAGTGCTTTTTGCTATTGCAGTGGTCACTGTTTCCAGGCCTTTTCATTACACAGAATTAGGACGTACAATTTATTTTTTCTGTAAAATAATAATAGGCAGATATGTATTTTACATACTGTATATAAATTATGTATTAATATGTGTAAATATATACTGACCTATTATTACTACATATATATTTACTTATTCTGTGTGTTTAATTCAAAATGAAGAGTACAAGATTTACACTGAACATCTCCTTCATCGGTGTCTCCTTTCTCCCACTCTGAGAATCTCAGATTATAGTAACTCTAGAAATGACAGAATTAGAACATAACATGATTACTCATTTGCTTTATAATGCATTGTGCACACAGTAGTTTTAGAATACAAATAATGCTTTTATTAACAGCATGTTACTGAAAGTAATGTAAGACACTCCCACCCACCCTTCATCTTAATGGGAAATGAACCCAGGACCTTTTGGATGCGGCTAAACCCTTCCATTTTTTATTTTTAAGACAAGGTCCTTGCTAAATCACTAGATTGTCCAGGTTGGGCCTGAGCTTACAGTCCTACTCCTTTATCCTCCTAGAGCGCTGCTATTACAGGTACAAACTGTTTTGCCCAGCTAAGACTTTTTATGAAAACCCGTATCTCACTAGAGATAGGTTGTCAAATTACTGTTAAATTTATTTGGTATTTGATGACTAATCCACTAGCTCAGTACATATTTCTTTCCTTTTATTTCCAAATTTCATACTCTGTTTTAAGATTCAGTTTACTTTATAATTATGTGAAATTCTGATTTCAAATCAAATCTATATAGGGTTTACTGTATTCAAGAATGTCTAGCTTCCTCCCTCAACAGATGAACAGATAAAGGAAATGTGGTGTTTATATTCGGTGGAGTACCATAAAGAAGGATAAACTTGGGTCATTTATAGGAAAATGGATGCACCTGGATACATATACTTAGGAAGATAAATCAGACATACAAGTTTAAGTACTTCATGGTTTCTCTTCTATGAGAAACCTAAAACATAAATAAAGAGCAAAATAAAATGTAGGTAATAGAAAATAGAGGGGTAGATCTTCGACAGAAGGGAAGGAGACCAAAAGATAAAGGAGGAAGAGTAGGAGAAGGGGATGAAAAAGGAATTAAGATGTGCCGTGTAATGTACCAACTCACCAAGAGGCGTGGGATCATTAGGTACTGTCAACAACTATTGATAAAAATTTTAACAAAGGAGTGTCTCTCTCCCCTTCAGGTAATTCCTTCCTCTTGGAACTTTTTAAAAAAGTAAGATTTTCATGTGTGTGTATGTGTATTTGTAGCCTCTGGTTTCTTAAATAACGGGTAATATACTGTACATACTTTTCCTTGCTTGGGTTTAGAAAGATCGTTGCAGAGTAGTACATATGGAGATTCTTATTCCTTTTCACTACTTTGTAGTTCTCTACTATGCTGATTGCCAGTTTTTCTGCCATTCTTTTATTGCAGACATTAGGATTGTTATGAGTCAGTTGTTTCTTGTTCTGTCAAATATGAAAAACAATATATTCTTGCATTTATAAATAGGCCTGCAAGTATTAACCTTATGCATTTGTATGTTATTTTATTTTTTTGAGATAGGGTCTTTTCATGCAGTTTAGGCTGGGCGTGAACTCACTATGTAGCCCAAGTTGGCCTTAAATTCTTGGGCATCTCCCTACCTCAGCCTCCCAAGTGCTGGAATTACAGATGTGCGCCACCACTCTAGGGTGCATTTGTAATTTGACTGTCTTTTTTAGATAAATTATGAGAGACTTATTTTTGCTGTACAAAAGGATAAATGCAAATGTAATTCTGCTGGATTTCTCCCCATCTACCTCTAAAGTTCTTGTATCATTTTATGTTTGCATGTCCATGAGAGTAACTTTATCACAATGTAGCTAGCAGTTTATTGTCAAGAGAGAATTGTTAACTCCATTTAAATTTATTTTAAGTGAAATGAAGCAATTTTTCATATGGTTAAAAGCCTTTTGCATTATTAACCATATGTTCATTTCTCTGGTCATTTTTTCCCCTATAAGACCAGGGAATTTTAGAAATGTTTTGTGTATTACATATCTACATTTTTTAATATACTGGAAATATTTTTTTTCACCATGTATATTTTTAGTTTAGATTTCTTAATTCAGGATGTTTTTACACTTACACCTTTGGTCTACTTGGAATTTATCCTGGAATATGTAGAAGGGTTCTAATTTTATTTACTTCCATATGGTTAGTTATCCTGACACATTTACAAGGTCCTCTGCTCCCCACAGGTTTTGAGATGTTGTCTTTATCGTATGGCAAATATACATATATAAATAATCTGTTTCCATATTTTATGTTCTTTTCAATCAATTTTTTATTACATAATTCTCGTGTAATTCTGTTTAATTCACCCTGTTTTATGAAGCTCAAGTATAGAAGAAATAACTTGCCCAGTGTCATACAACTACTAGGTAGCCAAAGGTAGATTTGAGCCCACATTTCTCTGGCTCTGAAGTTGAGACTTTTACTCATTGTTGGTTCTTATTCTCCATGTTATTTTCCCTTCCTTCTGAAACTGTCCATGTAAAACTGACAAAGGCAGGATTTTGAAGATCAAAAATATTGCTTCTTTGAGTTACTTTTAGTCAGAATCCAATATAGTCACGGTCGTCATTCATAATTTTGATTGAATGACAACTGTAATTTGCAATAATATTTAAGCACTTATGCCAGAAATAGTTTAACTGGTTCCCAAATTTATCATGCATAAGAATCACCTGAGGAGTTTTCTTCACCCTGGGGTGGAGGAGGAGAGCAGAATTTGTCCAATCTTCTCCCATTCTTACATACTGTGATTCTTTACATCTGTGTGTTGTGGAAGAATTTGTATTTTTAAAAGGTAGGAAAAGAGAAGAAAAAAATGAGAAAAGAAGGCAAAAATGGAAAAGCTTTTGTAAATGAGGAGGAGAGGGGTTTAAGGGAGAGTAGGGGAATGGGGAAAAATAAAAACAAGTTATATCATGTACAAAATCAAGTCATTATGTAAACCTAAAATGTACCAATAAGCTTAATTAAAACAAAGGAATTTGTATTTTTAGCAGGTGCCCAAGTGATGATGAAACTGTTGGGTATGAGGACCATGTTTTGAGGATGACTGCTTTAGAGCTCTGTATTTGAAAAAGTTAAAGTTCTACAAATTTTTGATCCATATTTCTTGAGAGAAGAGTCCTTTTTAAGAGTGCTATAATGCAAGCCTAGGAGGATTTATTTTAAGTTACTTGTTTTTACTTTGGTCTTTAAAATTTTTAGTTGGAATTGTTTTGATTGTACCTTAAAAGTATAGTTTGTTAAACTTTATTCACAGCAGTTCTTAAAAGTTAACATTATGTCTTTTGCTTTCAATATAATGATGCATATGCTCACATGTTCTTTTGTTATCTTTAGCAGTGCCCTCACATTGACCTATTTTAAAATTTTGATAATTTTCTGTTATTTTGGAGGAAAATAAACTATGATGCTTCAAATGAATAGAATACTTCACTTACTAGTGGTTAAAAAAAATGATGTAGCCAGGCATGGTGGTGCCTGCACCTGTAATCCTAGCACTCGGGAGGCTGAGGCAAGAGGATTGCTGCAAGTTCAAGGCCAGCCCAGACTCCATAGTGAGACCCCATCTAAACATACAAAGACAAAAAGACAACAAAAAAAATGTCGTTATAAGTAAATTTTATCCTTTGGTGTTTTACATGATCATCCTCAGATCTCTGTCTGCAGAGTTGGTACTCTCAATTCCATTACCCATAAGATATGATTTGAATTTCTTCAGAAAGTGTTATCATTTGTTTAGATTCCTTTTCAAGGTTGGTAACCTAAAGTCTGTATTCCACATGTGGCCTGACATTTCCAGAGCAGAACGAAAGTGTCCCTCTAATTTCCTGTGTATTATAGTTGCATTAATACAGCTTAAGCCCACATAGGCTTTGTGTATTACAGTGGTACTAAAATTAAATCCCTAAACCATTTAAAAATGTCTTCAGATGAGTCATTTTTCATTTTAAGCATGTAGTTGCTTGGGAATCTACTATAGAATGGTGACATTTATACCTCTTAAATTTCTTCAGGTCTTTTTGGATCCTCATTTTGTTACTCATTGGTTTTGCTATGCTTTGCAGTTTCACAGTAACAACAAAGCAGTCCTTTGAGTTTTTTCATTTTGGGCTTAAAAGCACAGCCCTCCACACATCCCTCAGTCCTCATTCCATTAAGTAGCAGTATTAAGCTGGGTGTGGTTGTTCAACCAGTTGCTAATTTAGCTGACTGAACTGAGTTATTATTAGTTTTGTTTTCAAGAAAATCATGAAAAGCAAATTTTAAGTTCTTTACTAACATGAAGTTAAATTTCAAGTGTACTTTAACATACAAGTTTAACACATTGAAAAAAAGCAAGGTTAGTCTGACGTCCTATTATTAGCTCATGTATGCTGGGCTCAGGCATCTCTCCATCCTCAATTATAGGATTTACTGTCTAATTTTTGAAAATAGCTTCCAATTTTGTAGCACTGGCAGTGATTCAGGGATTTCATTTGCAGGTTCTTTTAAATATCTTGGGACATAGTTGTTTAGTCTGACATAAATACGAATTTATAAAATTCTATGTCTTCATTTTCAGTCTCTCATTTTTTGTATCCATTTACCTTTCCCATTGCTAATTCATCACTTTACAGTTTGAATATAATTCTTCTTGTTAAGTTATAAAAAATGAGACTCAAGGTGTGTGTTTTGCAAAGTAATACTTGTAATTATGTTAACTGCTTGTAAAGGAATAGACATACAGGTAAAGTTAATTTTGACATAGACTTTTGAGAATTTGAATTGGAGAAAGGGAGATGAAGGCAGAGAAAGGATGTAAACAAAATACAGCATGTGGTAAGAAAACATTTAGAAGATAGCAAGTTTTATTTATGCCTAAAAAAATCAATACTTTGATTAAGAAATGTACCAATTCCATCTAAAAATATTTGACCCAGTTGGAACTAAAATTCTATCTCTAATTGCCTTACATAATACCCTATACTTGATGAAACTCTTACAGTTTATCATGTTTTCATTATCTGATTTGATCCGCAAAAATCTTATGAGTTATATAGTTTGGCCACTATTGTGATCTCATTTTGCAAAGAAGGAAGATGAAGATGAGAGAAGGTAAAGTTAACTAGATATAAAATAGGACTGCATTATTAATTCTGTCACCTATTTTCTGTGACATCCTGCCTTTCTTGTTCATTATTCATTTTTCAGTCTAGATACTTTCTTACAAAAATTGAGGCAAAAGGAAGTTTGTAAAGGTCAACACCATAGAAATAGAACACATCCATATCTAAACTTAACACCTTCTGATTGCTGGCTTCTCAGCAGTGTTCCATTTTAAGTAGTAAGAAAGTTGCTACTGGAAGACCAAGAAATTTCTTTAGAGTTGTTCATTCCATGATTGAAATAATACTTTGAGAATTTTTATGGTAAATGTGTATTGGGATTATTTGGAGAGATCAGATATGGACGATGGGTTACCAGCTGTAAGGTGGCAATATTAATGTAATTTGTGAACTGACTTAAAATTCGCTGTGTGACAAGTGTGAAATAATGGAAGTTTTTGGTGAAAAAACAGATTTCGGTATTTGGAATTTCCCATTTAAAAGCCAGGAATGAAATGCTATATTCTCCCAGTCCAATCAGTAAATTCTTTTTTTTTTTTTCTTTTTTTTTTAAGACAGAGTCTTGCTCTGCAGTTCAGGCTGGCCTTAAGCTCACTTTTTAGCCCAGGCTCGTCTCGAACTTGCCACAGTCCTCCTACCTCGGCCTCCTGCATGCTGGGATTAAATGCTTTAATAGTGTTCAAAACCTTTTAATTCATTTGATGATGCTTTTTAAGATGGGAATGAAACCTATTTTACCAGTGTCTCCATAACTTGTATTTGCGTTATGAGTGTGACAGGGAGGAATTAGGCCATATCATGTAACCATCTTGTTTTGTTTATTGTAAGCAACTGCTATGATCCACTCTGAAATACATGAATTAACTTTGTTAGGGCTTTTGTAACAGATTTCCACCAACTCTGCTTTAAGTAGCAGAAATGTATTCTTACAGAGTTCTGGAGGCCAGAAGTCTGAAATTAGTATCGGTAGACATCCCGTTCCACCTTCAGGTGGCTGCCAGCATTCCTTAGCGTATGGCTGCAGCCCTCTGGCTTCTGCTTCTGTAGTCACTGTGTAGGCTTTTCTGTCAAATCTTCCTCTACTTTCTTATAAAATGTACGTGGATTGTGTTTAGGGCCCACCTGGGTAATGCAGTTTCATCCCCCATCTCAATCCTTGATCACATCTGCAGAGTCCTTTTTTTGCCATATAAGGTAATATTCATATATTCCAGAGGTTACAATGTGAATGTCTGTTCCAGAGCCATTTTCTACCTACCACAGTACTTACTATCTTTCTAGTTTTTCTTTTTTTTTTTTTCTTATTTTACTCTTTTTCATCCTCTAGATGTATAAATCGAATGGGTATAATCTGAATTTATGATCAAGAGTTGAGTTGCTATGGTATAGATCAGTAAGTCTTATTTATTACCTTCACTGTAGAACATTGGATTCTGCTCTCAATAATTTCTTATTGTTATAGAATTAATAGACAGTACTGATGACTTTGTTAAATTATTGAAAGTTAAGGTAAAGGATTTGAGCTAGCATGAAATTTCTTTCCAATTAACGGCACTGGTCTTATCATTGATAAAGATCTAGCTAGTGTTGTTTCAAAATGAATGTTGCTTAATTTAAGCAACTCCCCCCCATATTTCCATTTTCACTGATAGGTCAGACTTGAGTTTATTTACTTTTAGATTTATGAGTACATATTAATGGTATATAATGATTATATTCATCATGGGGAGTTGATACATGTACATAACACATCTTAATTCTTTTTATGTCCCCTTCCCTACCTTCTACCCTCCTTCTACTTCTTTGCCCCCTTCCCATTTGTCAGACTTGAATTTAATGAAAGGAAATAGAAGGATTTGGCAGTTTTGACAGAAATTCATTGTTCAGAGACCTTTATGACTTGCGAAGCATTATGTAACATTTTGGGTCTCCCTCTCCTAATAGCTGTAACAAAGAAGTTTAATTACATGGTTGTTAGATTCTAACTCTAAAAGTCTTTTCCAGTAGTTAGTGTTTAAAAACCATCCAATAGGCAAATAAATAAGAAATTTGAGATATGTGGCACAATTGGCATGATTACTTTGAAATAACTGTCTGTGCTTTTTTGTTTTTCTGTAGATGGACCACACATCCCCAACCTACATGCTTGCTAACTTAACCCACTTACACTCTGAACAACTTCTGCAGGGCTTGAACCTTCTTCGTCAGCATCACGAACTCTGTGACATCATTCTTCGTGTAGGTGATGTTAAAATTCATGCCCACAAAGTGGTACTTGCCAGCATCAGCCCGTATTTCAAAGCAATGTTCACTGGCAATCTCTCAGAAAAAGCGAACAGTGAGGTGGAGTTTCAGTGCATTGATGAGACTGCCCTCCAGGCCATCGTGGAGTATGCCTATACGGGAACTGTTTTTATTTCTCAGGACACAGTTGAATCTCTTCTTCCAGCAGCAAACCTACTCCAAATAAAGCTTGTCCTGAAAGAATGTTGTGCATTTCTTGAAAGCCAACTCGATCCTGGTAATTGTATTGGAATTTCTCGTTTTGCAGAGACGTATGGTTGTCACGACCTGTATTTGGCAGCCACTAAATACATATGCCAGAATTTTGAAGCTGTTTGCCAGACAGAAGAGTTTTTTGAGCTTCCACATGCCGATTTGGATGAAATTGTTTCCAATGACTGTTTGAATGTAGCTACCGAAGAGACTGTTTTTTATGCATTGGAGTCTTGGATCAAGTACGATGTACAAGAACGCCAGAAATACTTAGCTCAGCTACTAAACAGTGTACGATTACCGTTGCTGAGTGTTAAGTTTCTCACTAGGCTATATGAAGCAAATCATCTTATTCGTGATGATCGCACTTGTAAACATCTTTTGAATGAGGCCCTCAAGTACCACTTTATGCCTGAACATAGGCTTTCTCATCAGACAATCTTGGTAACACGACCTCGCTGTGCTCCCAAAGTACTTTGTGCAGTAGGAGGAAAATCTGGACTCTTTGCCTGTTTGGATAGGTAAATAGATGGCTTTCTTAAAGGAGTGATGCTAATGGATTTTGTGCTTTTTTAAGTGTGCTAATTTTTGTGCTTTAAAAATTTAATTTTTTAACTTTATTTGATTTTTGTTTTTTTCTCTTCCTCCTAAAATATTTATGTAGTTGTTTTAATCACATTGTCACCCATTCATCACAATACTCTCAATTATTAACCCTCTGCCATCCCCAAGCATGTACCTTTATCCATCCTAGTTACCAACTAACTTCTTTTTCCTCTGAAGCCATTTACATCTTTATGTGGGTCAGACCAGGTTGGAGGGGAGATTTATTATTGTCACATATATCAGAAGATGCTAACATAGATAGCTTACTATGTAATGTGATATGAGCAGGTTGGGGATAGGAATGGGTTTGAGTGAAAATAGTTAAGTAGAAGAATTGGCATAGAAATGAGGAAAAAAAAACAGGATGTTGCTATAAAATCATGAATTTTATACGCAGTTTATTTTCTTCACCTTTTTTTTTAAAGACAATAGTAAGCATTGCTTTTTTTCCTAACAATTTAGAGCAAGTGCTGTCAGGCTTTTTCTTTAAGGGGCAAAATAGTAGATACTTCAGACTGTGCAAGCTACGTAGTCTTTGACACATCTACTTAACTCTACCATTGTAGTGTGAGAACAGATAGAGATGATACATAAATGAATGAGCATCAGAATGTTATAACTCCTGGGCTAAATTTGGCCTATGGCCGTAGATTCCCAGCCCTTGATTTAGAGCATTAAGTAACTTTTAGATACTGAAAATATAGCTTGATGTTTTGTTTGCTTTTTCCTTGGGTAGGATTGCTTCATGACTTTTGTGTTTGGTATGGTCCTTTACTACTGTGGATTTCTTTTTCATCATACCCAAAATTTTGATAAATTGCTTTTCTTTATTTGATGACAGGGAATTACTAATGTTTCCTTAGTGGTGACTCATACATTCTGAATCTTTAAAAAAATTTCACTGTACATTTTAATTGTAGTCTAAAACTAATATTGTTTAGGTTGGGCTACAGGTAGAGCATTAATTATGTTAGCTTACACAAGTTGATTGTTTAACTCTTACAGGCATGGATTATTGGGATGAAGTAAATGACTAATATAACAGAAATTTCCAAATATGCATACATATGCAAAAAGTCTGGTTGCCTCTTGGTTTCTCAAATATTGAAAATAATGAACACAAGCTTTGGAAGATGCATAAAAGGTGTTCATAGTTTTAGACCTAGTTAGTAATCTTTTGTCTTTGAATATAATAAAATTTAAAAATTAAAATACCATTTGCACAAAGCTGTTTATCACAGGATTGTCTGTGACTATGGAAAAATTCGAACCAGCCTGAATCATCATTTAATTTAACTCTGCAAAAAAATTTTACCTAGGTATGGTGGCACATGCCCGTAGTTCCAGCACTCAGGAGGCTGAGACAGGAGGATCTTTGCGAGTTCAAGACCAGCCTGGACTATAAAGTGAGCTCAAGGGCAGCCTGAACTGCATAGCAAAACCCTGTCTCAAAAAAGACCAAAAGAAAAAAAAAATTAAATACTTGTGCATCAAATGCTATTACATAATGGAACTTCAGAAATGTCATAATTTAGTAAAGGAGAAAAGTATTTACATAGATAATTATAACACAAATTGTTAATGCACAAACTCGTTCATTATTAAGGAGAGGCATTTATCCTGTCTGGGGAATTTAAGGAAGTGTTTATTTAGAAGTTAATGTCCTAGCCGGGTGTGGTGGCGCACGCCTTTGATCCCAGCACTCGGGAGGCTGAGGTAGGCGGAACGTTGTGAGTTCGAGGCCGGCTTGGGCTACAGCACGAGCGAGCGCAAGGCCGGCCTGAGCTACATAGTGCGACCCTGCCTCAAAAAAACCAGGGCCGGGAGTTTGGCTCAGCAGCTTAAGCGCCTGTCTGGCAGGTGTGAGCCTGTGAGTTGGATCCCGGTGCCGCAAAAAAATAAAAAAAATTAAAAAAATTAAAAAAGAAGTTAATGTTCTGAGTGAATGTTGAAAGCTAAGAGCCAAGTGAGGGCCACAGGAAAATGTGCAAATAGATTGTGCAGGGAACTAAAAGCTGTTTGGTATGGATAAATTTAGTTCTAACAAAGTCAAGCAATGGTTAATATGGGCCAAGTCAGAGAAGTCATTGTATGCTGTGATGAAAAGAAGACTTTTATGAGTGTTGCAAAGTATTTTAAAGAGAGTCTATAAAGATTCAGGCAACAGGATTAGCATCAGAGAGATTACATAAGGGGCTAGCTTAGAAGTATAAATGAGATATTTTAGATCCTGGGGTACAGTATAAATAGTAAAAATTAAAAGAGTAGGATATTAAGACATACTTTAAGAGTAGATTGAGAGAATTTGGTGTTTGGTTGGACATATGGGAGGGATTGTGAAGAAGAGGGAGAAATCAAAGATGAATGAGATTTCTTGATTAAATGATTGAATGGTTAAATATCAAGACAGTAGAGGAGGAGGGGGAACCACTTTTGAGGAAAAAATAGTATGTGCAGTTTTAGGCATACTAAAGTATTTGTTAAGTATCCAGGTAGCTGGGCATGGTGGTGCATGCCTGTAGTTGCAGCTACTTGGGAAGATTGTGAATGAAGCCAGCCTGGGCAACATAGTGAGACCCTCTCCAAAAACAGAAATAAAAAGGGCTGGGGATGTAGCTCAGTGCAAAGGCACTGGATTCAATCCCCAGTTTAAAAAAAAAGAAATCAAAGTAATGGATAGTCTGTTGCTAACTGAATGTAAGTACATAACTCAAAGAAGTGACCAGGGCTGAAATTTGGAAGTCATGAACATATGATAGAATTTAAAGGTATAAATTAAAAGCATGAAGTCTGTGATGGCCTTCTTGACTGGCTTAAGTGTCTCTCCTTTCTCCCTAGTAAGAACATACAGCAAGGAAAAAATATAGTGAAACTCTTGTCTCAAAAAACAAAACAAAACTGTATGTTTAAAAATACAAAGAAAAAGGGATTAAGGTAGAACTAAGCAAAGTGTCATAAAAGCGAAGGAATTTTAATTTGTCAAGAAGAAAAGAATATGATCAATAATGTAGAGTACAATGAAAAATCAAAAAAAAATGACAAGGTAGACTTGGCAGTATAGTATAGAGATCTGCAGCCAACAGAGTTGCATGAATGCTGGAGATACAGTCAATTGATAAGTGAACAAAAAACAGATGGGAGACTTTTTTTTTTTAAGAATCAATAAAAAAGTGAAGGCAGTAACTGGTAAAGTCGGGTGTTTTCGTTTGTTTTTATTTTGTTCTTAGTTGAATGTATTTATAATTAGATGCTAGTTAAAATGGGTGTGACAAAGGTATAGGATAAAGGAATGGTCGCTGATGAAGCAAGATCTTAGAGAAAATAAGAAGAGATGGCATCACAAACAAGGATATAAGGTTTTGAACAGGAGGAAGAAAGACTAAAGTATAAAGATAGTTTATTGGGAGAGCAAGGGGTGAGAGCAAGGGTATAAGATGGATTCTATCTAATGACCCCAGTTTTTTTGTTTTTTGTCATTTTTCTTTAACTCGGAGAGGAGGTCTGCTAGAGCAGAAAGTAAGGGTTGGGTAGGTAGTTTAAGCAATGGGGAAGCTCTGAGAACAGTATTGTTTCTGCATTATACATGGAGTCACAAAGGTGTCAATGTGCGGAAAATATTTTTGAGTAATTGTTTAAATATATTAATTCTTGAATGGATCTTTAGCCACAAGATTTGTAGTATCACTCATCTCAACATTCTAAACTACAGATCTAGCTCCAAGAAAGAAACTTTCATTACAACTGCTTTACCATTTCCCTTAAAAGACTGTAAGAAGTAGTGCATACCTGTAATCCAAGCACTTGGGAGGCTGAGGCAGGAGGATTGGTGTGAGTTCAAGACCAGCCTGGGCTACAGAGTGAGTTCAAGGCCAGCTCAAACTGCATAGCAAGACCCTGTCTCAAAAAAAAAAAAAAAAAAAAATATATATATATATATATGAAGTAACACTTTTATATATACTGTTTACCTAAATCATCTCCAGAAATCCATGCTTTATAGATAATCCATCATCATAATTTCTTATTATTGAATGTTTTTCTCACTCCAATTTTCTTATTTTGCAACACCAACTGAATGTCTTAACTATTCAATTCAGATCTGACATTAAATCTCCAGAATTGGCTCAAACCCCACAGATTAAGGGATTAGACTTGTAAGACTGTCCCTGTTACAAGTACCAAACTTTGTTATTACTAATGACAAATAAATTCAAAATCTTGTTTTCAGACATTCTACTCTCTGATCTCCATTTTCATGCCAGTTTATTTCAGTACATGTACTCTATCATGAATTTGTCTTCCCAAATTCATGTGTTGAAGACTTAATCCTAGTGTAATAGTGCTGAGAGGTAGGAACTTTAAAGAGGGGATTCAGTGAAGGGAGTTGGCTATTTTCCTCTTTTGTTTCCCAGCTAACCATGTAATACCGTCTAGCATGTTATCATGTAGCGAGAAGGCCCTTACCAGATATGGCCCCTTGAACTTGGGCTTCCAGTATCCAGAACTGTGAGCCAAATAAACTTGTATTGTTTATATAAGTTACCCAGTCTGTGGTATTGTTATAGTATCAGAAAACAAACTAAAACAGAAAAATTATTACCAAAAAGTGAGGCTGTTGCTGTAACACATACCTGAAAATGTGGAAGTAGCTTTGGAACTGGGTAATGTGTAGGTATTCAAAGAATTTGAGGAGCAGGTTAAAAAAATGTCTAGAGTGCTATGAGTAGAACATTTAAGAACGGGTCTAATGAGGGCTCAGGAGAGAGCTGTAAGGAAAATCCAAGTCTTCAAGATAAACCTATAGGGTTGTGTGGCCAGAATGTTGGTGGAAATATCAACAATGAAGGCCATTGGGATTGGAAATTGCAATAAAGGTTATCCTTGTTATACAACTGCAAATAACATGACAGAATCGTGTCCGTGTCTTAGGACCTTATGGATTACAAAACGTAAGAATGATGAACTAGAATATCTGGTAGAAGAATTTTCAAGAAGCAAAGCATTTAAGCAGCTTCCATGCTTTCTCTGTGGCTACTCTGACATGCATACAATGAGATATGAGGCGATGCTGTAGCTCAGTGGTAAAGTGCATGTTTAGCATGTTCAATCCCCAGCACCACACACACGCGCACACACACACACACAGAGACAGTACTGACTTTAAAATAAAATTTAGAATTAAATGAGAAGCAACTGGAAAGATCAGGAAAATTCACAGCCTGGCCATGTAAAGAATGGAAAAGTTACTGTTCTAGCACAAACAAAAGCTATACCCAAGTTTTCTCCATTGGCTAAAGAAACTAGCTTGGATACAAGGGAGCTCATTTCCTCTGCATCCAAATAATTACAGAAAGACCCAGAAGACATTCAGAAATCTTTGGAGGGGCAGCTTCTAGGTATCCTCCACAGGACTGCTGCCCAGAGCTCCCTGCCTTGGAACTTCTTGACTACCCTATCTGTCAATCAAGCAGGCTCAGTTGTATTTTGATTCATTGCTGTGGCAGGTGCAAATGGTAAACCTTAGCAGTGTCCATGTTGGTGCTAATTCTACAGACATTCAGAACGCAAATCTCTGGAGTCATGACCTCTAAGAAAGTTGTAGACAGGTTGGGGGCCCAGGCAGACACTTGTGGTAGGGCAGAGCCACTAAAGATAGCATTTAACTAGGACAATGCTGAGCAGAAATGTTGGGTCAGTGATGGAGCTGCTGTCGAGTGTCCCAATGCAATGCCCGGTGGAGATAAGGGAACAGAGCCACCAAAAATCGTCAATACGAGGGCAGTGCCAAGTGGAACCATTTGACTGGGGGTATCACCAAGACCCCAAAACTGTGAGCTACTCGCATACAACCAGCCTGGGAGGGTTACAGGCACAAGACTCCAGCCTGTGAGAGGGACCAGGTGTACTAAATGCAGCAAAGCCATGGAGTCAGGGCTTCCTGAGGCCTTCAGGGCCCAACTTTTAACACGGTACACCCAGAATGCAGGATGGAGACAGAAGAGAAATTCTGCAGCTTTATAACTTAATGTTGTTTTCCCTTGTTGGATTTTGGGCTTCCTGGGGCCAGGTTACCCCTTTCTTGCCTACTTCTCATTTGTAATGGGAATGCCTGTCCCACCACTGTATTTCGGAAACATGAAACTTGTTTTGATGTCATAGGCTCACAGGTATAGGGAATTGTTCCTTCAGATTTACCTTTATCTGGTTGTGATGGGATTATATTTTGAATTTTTGAATTGATGCTGGAGTGAGTAAGGATTCTTAGAACTATTGGGATGGAATGCATATATTTTACACCATAAGAGAGACATAAATGTTGGGAACCAAGAGAAAAATAGTGTGGTTTGAATGTATACCCCTGAAATTTATTTGTTGGAACCAATCCTTAATGCAATAGTGTTTAGAGGTAGGACCTTTAAGAAGTGATTGGGTCATAGAGTCACTAGCCATATAAATAGATTAAGACATTATCTCAGGAGTGGGTTAATTATAATGGCAGGGGTGGGAATTGGTATCCTTTCCAATTCTATGTATGCTCTCACTCTGTGATGCTATTCACCATGCTATGATACAGCAAAAAGGCCCTCACCAAATGCATTCCCGCAGTCCTTGACTTCCCAACCTCAGAAGCAGTGAGCCAAATAAACTTCTGTTGGGTATAATTTTCTCAGTCTGGTGGTATTCTGTTATTACAACAGAAGATGGACTAAGATATTCTTTTTGTCCTTTGGGGACCATTGGGCCTGTAATGAGTTAATAGAACTGTTTATCAACCACTGCATTCCTTAATCTGTACTGCTTACCCAGCTTAGATTCCATGAGCATTGCTGTCATTTAAAAAATATATATCCATGGTTTCCTTGCCCTGCTGTTCCTTCATCATACTCATCAGTTAAAATCATGTCCACAGTGCCATCGCTGCACCTGAGCAGTGGAACAAGGCAAGAGAAATACGCATGTCCACCTTAACTCATCTCATTTGGGGCCTTCAGCACTCTGCAACAACCATGCTAAAGTTTCCCAACTTAGTTTACTTCTTGGGATTGTCTCTTACCACCTGTCCTCTCCTTCAGAACATCCCAAACCTTTTCCAAGGATTAGCTCACTACCTTACCCCTTGTTCTACCAGGAAGATAAGAAGCACCTGGAGAAGTACTGTACCCTATCTTCCCATCACCAGATCTGCTAATTTATTTCCATGTAAACCAACTCTTCATCTTTTCCACATATTCATTAGATTCCATTTCTTTACACGAAGTTTTTGCTTTCTAATGACCCCATCTTTTTCCTGTGTCATCATCATCATCTTATGTGTTAGCTGCACCCGTCCTGTCAGAATACAAACATTGTTTTGGTTTAAGCTCCCAGATTAATCTGCTGTGCTCCTCATGGTCTTTCTGGGCTTCAGTCTGTAACTGCCTCCTCATTTTCTGTTTCATTCTTTTTAGTAAAAACCATTGGAAATGTGTCTGTATCACTGTTTTCACTTTTCACCTCCGATTCTTTCTTGAGCTCTTCCACTCAAGGTTTCACTCAGTGACATTTCCCAAATTGCTGCTTGATAATATCATTCTCATTGGTACAAAATTACAGTTTTAAAAACAAGCACTGTGACAAAACTGAATATAAATAGACATTCAGTGACTATTGAGTTAACTTACATTGGCCACATCGAATAAGAATACATATATTTTATGCTATTGTATTGAGTTTGAGGACATAGGTTAATTTTCCAATTTTGGAGGATAATGGAAATACATGCACGAAATATATTGGGGGATAATGAAATATTGTGCACCAAAGACTGGTATGGTTTAGATGTGGTTTATCCTACGGGGGTGCATGTGTTGGTCTCTGGTATGGTGTCCTCGAGGTAGTAGGACCTCTGAGAGATGGCCTTGGTAGGAGCTCTGTAGGTCCGTGAGGGAGGGTATGCCCTTGTAAGGAATTGTGGTCGTTCCCCTGGTGTCCTTAAGTCCTCATGAGAGGGTTACAGAAGGAGTACACCTGGCCCCACACTCCTGCCATAGTGACACATGAGGTCCTCAGCAGAGCCAAGTCAGTGCCGACGCTTTACCCTCGAATCTCTAGAGCCAAGAGTGAAATAAACTTGTTGCTTTTTCATAAAATTAGCCTGCTTCAGGTAGTTCATTACAATAACGCACAGTGACCTAGAACAGAAAATTGGTATCAGGAGTAGAGATACTGCCTAATCAGTACCTGAGTATGTGGAAGTAGCTTTTGAATTTGGTAACAGGCAGTGGTTAGTTTTGAGAAACAGGCTAGAAAATTCCTAGGGTGCTATAAAGGAAGACTTATGGGCAATTCTGCAGAAGTTTCAGAAGAAACTGGGGAACTAATATCAGGTGGAAATGAGGAATTTTGCGGGGGGTTCCAGTACTGAGGATTGCTAGGCAGGTACTCTACCAGAGCTCCACCCCCAACTTGCTTGCTTTTCTTGCTTTCTTTTTCTTTTTGTCTTTTCGAGATAAAGTTTCACTATGTAGTTTAGACTCACTTTGCAGTTCAGCTCACTTTGTAGCCCAGGCTGGCCTCGAAATCGCAGCAATCCTCCAGCCTCAGCCTCCCGAGTGCTCAGATTACTTCCTTGCGCCATTTTATTTTATTTTGAGATAAGTTCTCACTAAGCTGCCATTGACAATCTTCCTTCAGCCTCCCAAGTAGCTGGGATTACAGATACGTGCCTCCATGCCTGGCTGAAATGAAGATTTTTGAGGGGAATTTGAAGGGCCTTCCTTGTTACACCTTGGCAAAGAACTTGGCTGCATCTTGTCCATTCCCTAGAGCTCTGTGTAAGGGCAAATTTCTTTTCTTTTCTTCTTCTTCTTCTTCTTCTTCTTCTTCTTCTTCTTCTTCTTCTTCTTCTTCTGGGAAGATTTCAAGGGGAAAAATTGGACATTTTATTTGAAGGGCAAACTTTAAACAGTGAAGTATTCAAGGCCTGCTATTAACCACTTTTAGATTTACAGTGAGATTTGAGATTAAGAGGAAGCAGAGTAGAAAGATTTGAAATTTTCCATCCTGGCCATCCTGGCAGCGAGCAGTGAAAAACCGTGTAAGGGTGTGGCCAAGAAGCCTCTTGCTAAAGAATAAATAAAAGGAAGCCAGTTGCTTTGCATTGGGAGAATTGGAAAACATTCTCAGGGGATTCCAGGACAGGGTTGTTTTATGAAAGAGCCCCAGGGTGTCCTCCATGGGCTTACTGCCCAGGGCTCTCTTGGCATTTATTTCCCTGCCTTCAGCCAGCGAAGCACTCTATGGCTGCATCTGTGGTTCGGGCGGTCCACAGCTCATGCAGCAGACCTTGGTGTCTATGTTGTGCTGAATTTCCAGGGGTACAGTATGCAAGAGTTACTGGGTCATGGGCGGCTTCCACCAAAATTTCAAAGGAAAGCCTGGAACACCAGGGAAAATTTGCCTCAAAGTTACAGCCCCTACAGAGATCCCCTGCTGGGGCGATGCTGAGTAAAACCATAGCATTTGAAATGGTCAGCAAGGTACAGCTACCAGCAGTGTGCCCAGCCCGCTCAGGAAAACAGCCCGTGCACACAACCAGTAACTACAACTAGCTGTCATAGGGGTGGGGCTGCCAGAGGTCTTGGGTTCTACCCCTCGCGATGTGCATAAGATTGCCGGACTTGGAACTTTAGGGTTTGATGTCTTCCCTGCTGGATTTCAATCTTGCTTTGGATGGGTTACTGCTTTTTATTTGTCTATTTATCCCTTTTAGAGATAGGCTGTACCTGGTTGTTTTTAAAGGGTTTGTAACTGGAAGGAGTTTGCCCCCAGTCTTAGGTGAGATTTTGAATTACACTTTAACACGTTAAGACCTTGGGACTACTGGGGATAGAATGATTGTATTTTGCATTTGTGAGAATATAAGCCTTGGGAGCCAGAAGTAGAAATATATGATTTGTGTGCCCCTGGGGGTTCATTTGTAGAAATTTATTTCTCATTGTGAGGTAATAAGAGGGTGGAACTGAAACTGAGTACAGTGTATAGAAGTAGAATCTTCGGGAGGTGATTAAGATTAGATAAAGTCACTGGGGTGGCGTCTCTGTGGTTGAATACTGGTGGCTTTATAATAAGGGGAAGAGACCAGAGTGCACACATGGGTGCTCCTTGTCACTCACCATGTGTTGCCCTGAGCTCTCAACTCTGCCACCAAGATGGCCATCAAAAGATGCAGCCCTGTGACCTTAGACTAGGAGCTACATCAGCCAGAACTACCCTCTTTTCTCTATGACTTAGTCTGTGACATTGTGTTATTAGCACCTGAAAACAGACTAAGACAGGGACCTATCAACCATCTTAATAGACCTTTTTTTTTTCTTTTTTTTTTTTAAGACAGGGTCTTGCTATGTAGTTAGGCGAGCCTTAAACTCACTATGTAGCCCAGGCTGGCCTTGAACTGCTGGTGATCCTCCTGCCTCAGCTTCCCAGGTGCTGGGACTGTAGGCCTGTACCACCACACTCAGCGAATAGACCATTAACAGTATCTTCAGATCCCCATTTGTCCCCCTTGGTTCCATTTCCACTCCTCCAGAAGTAATCACTATCCTCAGTTTTATATGCATTATTATTTTGCTTTTCATTACAGTTTTGACTTGTATTGTATTACATATAATTTTTCTTTCTTCTTCAGAGGTGTCTTTTCTCATAGAACAGTAAGTTTGTGAATTTATGTCAGATTGCTTATGAACAGTTAGTTTACTTTTGTTGACTTGGTATATACAGTACATGGCCATACTACAGTTTTTTTCTTTTGCAGTAAAAAGTTTAAGTATCAAAGTCTTGATACATACACCAAAAAGTATATAAATCCCATATGTGCGATTCACTGAATTGTCGTAAGGTGAACATTAAAACAGAACATGACCTTGGTAGGTATGGTGGTACATGCCAGTAATTTCAGTGCTCTGGGAAGCTGAGGCAGGAAGATCGCATGTCCAAGTCTAGCCTGGGCAGCTTAATTATTTGTTGAGACCCTGTCTCAAATTCAAAAATACAAAAAGGACTGGGATTGTACTCACTTCAAAGACCCTGGGTTCAATCCATAGTACTGAAAAACAAAAACGAAAACGACCAGCACCCAGTATTCACTCTTCCTCCCCTCCCTGTTCTGCCCCAAAGATAATCATTACCTGCATCTGTCATCCAGTGATTCATTTTTCATGTCTTTGAACTTGATATAAATTAAATTATACAAGATATATTATTTTGAGCTAGGTATCTGTCCCTCTTCGTTCTGTGCATGAAATTCCTCCTGGGTGCTTTGTTCA